>JALPQI010006674.1:0-53490 GCA_025490895.1 Thaumatotibia leucotreta | reverse complement strand
AGAAAATGTATTGTTAATAAGATTTCTAAGATGAATGGTGCTTAAAGGAAGCTTTGATGTTTATATTCTAAACTTTGATTATTTTGTTGTTGAGTTAGAACTACCATGAGACCTAAAATATTATAAAAAGGTTAAACTCACTTATATTTAGCTACTAACGCGTAACATGTGACTGATTCCACGTAAATTTAACCGTTTTATAATATTTTAAGTCTCATGGTAGTTCTTACTCTACAACAAAATACAATAGAAACATCAAAGCTTCCTTTAAGCACCATTGATCTTAGAAGGAAAGTGCCTCGAAGCAGAGCTACCTTTGAACTTAGTAGCTCCGCGTTGCTCAATTCAAAGTTCAGCGGATCCTTGTTGAGTCCAGGACAATGTCTGCCGCGCACCAACATGTTTATGGTAATGCTCCACGCATTACTCACTCTGGCGAATAAATCGTCTCTCATGCATTAAACATGTTAGAACTCTTAAATAATAAGAAAAGTTTCAGCTCTAAGATACTATTGTTTATTCCATTCATTCCCTTTAGAGGTTGAGATTGGAAAGGTTTTTTACACCAGCCCATTTATTGGGTCGAAATACGTTCGCAGTATCGAGAAAACATTTATCCAAAATAAGAATCTCCTGCCTTTGTTTTTAAGTCTATAAAAGTCAGTTAAAATGTAATAGATCTGTGCTTTTTCATGAAATGTGCCAGCAAATTCAACGTTATGACTTCAGCTAATACATTGAATTGAACTTTGAAAGTTATTTGTATCTATTAATGAAATTACCTACTGAGCGTATAAAATCTATTTTTAATCGTCAGGAGCTAACTGCTCAATGGATGTTGGAAATTCGTTGCATTAACCATTTTATTTGAAAAGTTTGCTTAAGTGTATCATAGTTCAACTATACATCGGATACATAACACCACAATCAATGTGATTAGATTGATTGCATGAATAAAACATAACGTAATTAGGGATGTATCTGTATAGCCACTGCACTCTGTAGGTAAACATGAGATTTATACCCCTCACTAAGCCTAGTCGGGTTGAAAGGAATAGGAAAATTACTATTCAGGAAGTTTATTACTGCTATAAACCTTAATGAGATAGGAGGAGACGTGGCCCCATCAGTTACAGGATCAATTGACATAAATTCTAATAGAATGCCGCAGCAGTACTAATTTTATGGAAGAATAAATTCTTTCGATGACGAATGTTAATATCTATGGAAGTTTTATGCTACTCTGCGATAATTTTTCAACATCATTTCATTAAAAGAGGCTATTTTGACTGAAAGTATTTAAGCTACGAATGACTGGAATCTTATATCTTATAGTTGAACAACCAAACAAGTATATATTTATTAAACAAGTTAGCGCTCAACTTGATTCCTATTAAAACAAAGACAGGATAATGCAAAAACGATTAATTTGATACAATAAAACAATATTTTGCATATTATTGATACTTAATGGCAAAGTTCTTACTAGCGATACGTATTAACTAATTCCATACTATTGAACAAAACGAATGATTTATGAGTAAAGTTTAAATTTGGGCCCGACCGCGCGCAGTATCCGGATTGCAAACTTTAATCGGATTTCAGCAAATCCATTTACTTTAATTGAATCTGTGAAGATGGTTGTCACAGACAACCGATTGTATTTTCACTGTCACCCGTTTATTTGTCGTCGCAGTTTAAATTCGTCTAACAAGCTAGAGTTACGATTGAGCTAACTACACAGTAGACTTATTAACGCATGTTTCAGGATTTTTTTTCGTTTTAATTTGTTACACACCCTTATTCATACGATTTTAGTAACAGAATTTACGAGAATATTAAAATATCTGCTGTTTTATTTCAATCTTACAAAATTAGATTTTGTATGTAAACTCACTAATGTTGAGAACAAGAATTTATTCATAAATGTAACAAAAAATTAAAACCATATAAAAAAAAGTATTATTAATCTTGATGTTGCCGGGTGCTCTGGGTAATTATGGTGGGGATAACTGCTCTGTCATGAAATCCAAATAGTTGTTTTACAGATCTGAATTTATGCCGTGTGCCGCGGATGCACATACTTGTGGCACGAATTATCGACTCACTAATCAATAATCATAATATTACAATCCGCACACAAGTCTCAAGGATAAGGAAGAGGTAGGTAACAATGTTAATGCATCTCATTACAACTTATGACAAAAACTGCAATGACATAATTTATTTACAATGTTGTTGCCCATAAAAAACCAACAATACAATTTAAATTCGAACTTAAAACAAATCAACCTTCCTTGCGATTTCTACAAAAACCTGCCTTTAGTATTGGTGCTAGCAACGCCGACCTTAAATCGAGTTTAGATTGAAATTCTTAATTTAAATTCGAGACATTTTAATTTCCTATTTGCATTATCCAGGTGTTTTGTTGAAAGATTTGAAACTGACAGAGGCGTAACAGAGATAAAGTGCTGAGCGTTCTGAATACTTGAACTCGTTCTTCGGAATGAAAATTAATGGGATACTTTAAACATTACGTTGGACTCTGTGCCGTTACTTACCTGTAAATACAAATAACTTATGAGTACAATACGTAACGATTAATTTATAATCAAAATGTTATGAGTGCGTTAACATTGATAAAGTTACGAAATAGTACGTCTTAATAAAAAAGAATTATATCGATATATAGGACGTAATGTAACTAGGTAGTGTAGCTATAGGTACCTTTATGTTGTAAAAGCCAAATATTACCTATTAAATTATAATAAAGCCATTTCATTTCATTCAAGCTATTTCATTTTTTAAACCTAAACTAAGACCTTTTTAATAACAAAAAAAAGGATTGCCAATAAATCCAAGAATTAATCATTTTTTAAATGGCAAATAGTTAAACTCTCAGCTCATGTATTTGCCTCACTCTTACATGAAGTTTACCTGTCCATTTTTTCTGGTCTTCCTCGATATAGTCTGCCCAACGCTTCCAGGGTCTTTTTCGCAATCTTCTAGCTACTCCACAAGTTCAAGGTCAAAGTCAAAGTCAAATGCGACCTGTGGAAAGGGCTATGCTCGGGGTCTCTCTGGGGAATCTAATCACAAATAATCCGGCAGAGAACCAAAGTGATCGCCATAGCCCACCGTATTAGCATAGGTACTGAAGTGGCGGTAGGCTGGCCATATCAGCCGTAAAACCGACAACCGTATTATCGGGTAAAAGAGTTCTTGAGTGGAGACCGCGTGTCGGCAAGCGTAGTAGTTTTGGACGCCCTCAGGCAAGATGGACCGACAATTTGCGCAGGATGACTAGCAGGAGCTGGATACGAGCAGCCGAAGATCGAAAACGAGGCCTAAGACTAGCAGTGGACTGCGATAGGCTGATGATGATTTAGAGTGGAAGAAACTTGACATTTCCTTGAATTGATTACTGTAACTAGATCCGATTACTGTAGAGTAAGTATAACGGCGATTTTCTTCTCCCTGTTTTTTAATAGCTAACAAGCTAATATGTAATCCCGAAATGAGCCATAATAATCACGTTCAATATTTAATTGTACGTACACATACAGTAAAGTCACTGATGAGACTGCAGGTTACATTATTACTCTCTTCCGCTTACCATTCATCAAACATCAGGCAACCAACTAAATATGTAGTTCACAAAATAATACATGAAATTTTAAACAATATCAAACAATCGTTGATTTTATCAACCTCAGACTCGCAGTCCAGGGAAGCAAAACTACTTATGCTAAACCTTTTGTGAAGCTGTTAAAACCGCGTTACAGATTGCCTCGCGGTGAGCCTGGTCCCCAGAGTGCGGTAGATTCTTATCAGTAACAGTTATAAATCGCTCACTCTTATCGCCTCGAACGAAACGTAAAAATACATTGCCCGTGCCGCCTTTACTGTTTCCAGTCGCTGAAATAAATTATACGTGCATTAATGTTGTTCCCAGATTTTGATTATCAACATTGTTGTTACAGCTAATTTAATAGTAATCTTCTAGATGATTTAATACTGTCTAGCTTAAATGCCTTAATGAGATGCGATAAGACCTATCCACATACGCGTTAATCATCATTATCAGTTTTGTTTGTCAATAGATTCAAAGATTGGAGGATGTTGAATTGTTGATACTTATATAAAAAAAAAACAAAGTAGGCGGAGCTATTATAAACAGATAGACTTAAGTCTGTGACATATTTCTATTGGGGAACAGACGTAGGTATTATCAAACAACGATGAGAAAGGGATTCGAAAGTAGTGTTGACACAACAGTGTATAAGTCAATCTAGGATGTATTCATGGTAATATTCAAATATTCATAGTTTAAGTGCGCAGACTTACAGACAATAATAGATTAATTAATCACTCACTACATCTATACGTAAACAACTCTTTTCTTGGTAAATGCTGTGTCATTTGTTGTGTCAACAGTACATTCGAATCCCCTTCTGATTCCGATTTGATAATGCATGTACAATCGTTCCATAAGCGTTACATTGCATAGTCGTCATAGCCGGATTGTCTGATAAGTGCATTTTCTAACAATTTTAAATGCACTACTTACAAACGTTTGTACTAGAATTTGATTCCCGGCTCGTATCAATGAGTTTTTACAAACTTATGTACGAAATTTGATATTCACAAGTTCTTTACGGTGAAGGAAAACATCGTGAGGAAACCTGCATACACCTGCGAAGAAATTCAAGTGTCTATGTGAAGTTCCTAACAAGTATTGGACCTGCGTGGTGGTGCAAATAGGCATGTCTGATTTCGAGTTGCGAAAAATGGTAGAATACAATACTAGAATTATTTCATCAAAATATCAAGTTCAATGATATACCTAACCTTATGCTATATTTAACTAGATATTATCTAGATAAATATGATGAAACCAGTATTATATACGCGTTTCATTTGTTTCCATTTTGTTCCTACTCTTTTCAGATTTTGGATAGCAGAAAACATAATCGTGCACGTATCTACATTTGTATAAAAAAAATCTTTGGACTTAGACTTAGATTTTGGATTAGTAATTTTATTCACTTTTATTTCGATACCTATTAGAAATATTGATTTTAGTTTCAGACCTGACCTCTGGAAAGTTATTTTCGAGCATTGGAGACGCAGAATTTGTACTTCAGTATTTTCGACGACGGCAAACTTTGCTCGACGTCTTAATAATTAATTTGCCCAAATCTGTCCCTTGACAACACCAAAACAAAAGGAAGGTTTAAGGGAAACTCTGATATAAATAAAATTGTCTTTCCTTCCATTGAAATGGGTTAATAGGTCTCAACATCGTACATAAACATCATGTATAAAAAGCTTATTCTTAGTACAATCACATTAGCGTTAAACAAAAATAAAGTTAATTAAATATTGCATACTTAGCTACCTACTCATATTTTAAAGTTTTCATAAACATCATGTATAAAAAGCTTATTCTTAGTACAATCACATTAGCGTCAAACAAAAATAAAGTTAATTAAATATTGCATACTTAGCTACCTACTCATATTTTGAAGTTTTCATAAATATAACGTCATAAGGAAGCAGGTTTATTCTTGCTGGCTTTAAGACTTTCGAAGTACCTACTCGTAAATAGAATTAGATTTTATTTTTAAACAAAAAGTATAGTAATTTGCGATCTATATCCTAACCTAAATGTTATAGGATAGTAACCTACACCACTCGCCATTTAGGATCTCTTTTTATCACTATAATATATTGTTTACTTTTATATGTTTGAGTTATGATAATTTTATTCAATATAACATAATTTATAAATCAATTACAATTTCATTAAATTAACTACATATAAACATATCAAAATGAAAACATCGAAACAATAATTATAATAAAATAAAAATTAATGGTATAAGTACAATACTAAATCAACACTAAACTAATCGAACAACCCGCCCCGCGTCACTCCCGGCGCAAAAGTACCCATAACACTCGCAGCATTGCCGCGCTGAACCGCCATGGATAACCTTTGCACCATAAACGACCCGGAGCGAGGGTCGAGGCCTCTATCCCGCAAACGACATCCCACATCTTTAAAGAACGCTTTTGCTTCCGAGCACCAACACCCCATAACCTCTACCGCCAATGAGACAAACAAATAACCCCCCAACCCTAAATATTTCTCCCGCTTCTTCATCGCCGCCAATTCTGCCGCAGCACCCCCCGACCGGACAGTCCGACCAATATGGGACACGGCAAAAGTGCTGACGCACGTCGCGTCCCACAACAAGCACTTTTCCCTATGCCACGGGACCAGCGTCAATCCGTCCGGCCTCTTACCATCGGACCGACTGAGACCCGGTGGCTCTAGCACGCACGGAACATTTGCAGAAACTAGAGCCCTCCGGATAATGTCGTTCAACGCATGGTGCCGTGGGAATCGCCCCGCACACCGACTACAACTCAGTGCGTGATGACCACGACTCTCCACCATAGTGCCGCAGATGCATAGATGAGGTTCGCACACATTGCAGCCAAGGCGGAGGGCCACAGCCACCCGCAACGAGTCGTTGTCTAGCAGGGTACCCAAATGCGAGGAAGGCAACGCATGCAGCCAAGCACCGGACTCGAGTTGCGATACGGCATTAAGCCTAGCCCTATCGACCCCGGTCGCATTTGCCACCAGACAATCGAAAATTATATATATTATTTTATATGTTTTATATTCAAATGTAACAAAAGGAATGGTATATTTTTGCGGCTTCCCATAATCCACTACAGGTTGTAACCAATTTTTATTTCTTTTACTTTTTGTTAATCTGAATGCCATTAAACGGAACAAAGCTATTTTTATACATTCTGAATGTAACTTAATATTAAATTCTAGTTCCTCCTACACCTAAATCTAAATTAATTTAGAAGTTATGTCGTAATGAAGCAAATTTCACAGGTATATATTCTGAAACTTTTGAGGTAGTTGCGTAATAAATGTATTTAAGCTTACAAGTCAAGAGTCGTTCGTCATCAGACGTTGTTTATTTAAAACAGCGATTAAATGTCTCAGCTACCTACACGTATCGGGGCTCTGACGTCCCAAGTTGTGAGCCCTTCTAATTCATATTGGCGTGAAAAGCTCAAACTTCATGCATAAACAAAAGCTTCAAATAATTTAACGAACTTAAGACACGTGGGTAAGAAAGCTTTTAGGCCGTATATCACCGAGGTTGGGTCCGCATTTGACGGTTTACTAATGCAGTTTGGTGGCTACCGCTTTGCTAGTGGGTTGTGGTTGTTGTGTACTTACAAGCAACTGCCACTAAACACTTAACTGGCAGGTCTGCAACTGACGACAGGTCATTAGGTACAGTACCTAGCGATATATATTGCACATCGGTCTAAAAAAAAGAGAATACTTTCGGCGTCGTAAAACGCATACTACGTCTGATAATATCGGTACAAAAAGCATGCTACAAGAATCTATACACAATATACACATCTTAATATTGAGGTAATAAAGTCATATTTTTTTTCAATTGTTTTCTAAAAATTGGAAGAGGTTCTCAATTTGACTGTTTTTTAGGATTCCGTAGCCAAAATGGCAAAAACGGAACCCTTATAGATTCGTCATGTCCGTCTGTCCATCTGTCACAGCCGAATTACTCGGAAACTATAAATGCTATAGTGATGAAATTTGGTAAGAATATGTGTTACATGGACCGCTACAAAATTATGTTACTATATTGTAAAAAAAAATATTGGGGTTGGGGCCCTCCATAACTGAGGGATAGACATTTTTTTTAGATGTATATAAGCGTGTGAGATATCAATAGAAAGGTCTTTGAAAATTATATAAAGGTTCATATATCACATTTTCATTTAAGCGAACCGTTTTCGAGATATCAGCTGTCAAAGTCTGAAAAATGTGTCCCCCCCCCTCTATTTTTAAACTACGTGGTATACAATTCTAAAAAAAAATGTTATGCATATTAATAAATTCTACCAACGATTTTTGGTTTGATTAAATTATCTCTTACAGTTTTTGAGATAGGTTGATTTAACTGTATTTTTTAATAATAATGGTACGGAACCCTTCGCGCGCGAGTCCGACTCGCACTTGGCCGGTTTTTATAGTTGTTATTTCCGAACATACGAATTGGTCAACCAATTTTGATGTTTTTTTATTTATTTGAAAGCTGATGTTTAGAGATTGATCCCATTTTAATTTTGTACAATTCTGACAGTGGCATGCATATCAGTCGTAAAATCGCATTAAGCACGTGCACGACAAAAATGGACGAATAAATAACACAATATCATGCCAACCGATTACGATAATTCTTTTTTTAACAGACTTAAAAAAAAACGAGTTGGTCCCGTTGGCACCAAGTAGGAGGAATCTTCGAGAAATCGTTTGAAGTCGGGTTTTTTATTGGTGTATCATTTGTAGCGAGATATACACATAAAGTAAGAATGACTGTATACAACTCTCTAGTAAAATCGCATTTACAATATCTTATCGAAGTGTGGGGTTGCGCTGCCAAAACAAAGTTACTAAATTTACAAAGATCACAAAATAAATTAATTAAATGGCTGTTTAGATATAACTATCTTATGAATACCGAAACACTATCTATACAAAAAAACTAAACTATTCAATATAAAGCAACTGTACACTTATAATACTTGTAATCTAATTAAAAAAATCCTTACGAATAAGATACATACAAACATTACATTTACAAAAAGAAATTTCACACATAGCTTAAGAAATGCAGACAAAATTAAGTTTTTCAAACACAGAACTGGATACGGTAAACGGAATATCTTGTCCGAGGGAGCACAGTTGTACAATAACCTACCTAGTGAACTGATAAAGTGCCAAATAATAAAAACATTTAAAACCAAATTACGACAATTTATTAGTGATAATATATACTAAATGTTATCAAAAAGCTGGATGTAACTATTAATAAGATTTTGCTTTAGTTTAAGCTCATTGTAAGTGAATTTTTGTTCTTAATGAGTAATAAAGATCTTTAAACATAATTGTAAAATGTACCTATGATTATATGAAAAAAAAACGAGTCTTGCCTGTGTCTTATCGGGTCTTCTTGGGTCAGTCGTGTAGAGTTAAAACTAGAAGTATTTTTAATTTCAAAAGAGTTTGTTGCCATTCCTATTTGAATATATAATAGTTTGACTTTGATATTGTTAGACGGGACTGTTTCCCTGTAGTGGTGCTATACAGCTCTCTGCAATATTCTCTGCACGCCGACCCAACTGTAGTTTCCGATTTGCAAGCAATCTAACAATTTTTTAATCATATAGATTGAATACGCTAAAGAAGTTCATAAAAAATGGTATTTGTTTAATGTAATGTAGTGGAAAAATAATAGTAATTATATGTATAACTTATATTAATATCATTAGGTCAAACTTTGTGTTAGTTTTTAAAATACAATAGTTTATTTTGTTGTTACAAGTTTATCGCTGATCTACCTACTCTCCGTTGCTATCACAAGTTGGCCAAGACGTCTGAAGCCAACGCGATAAGTCGTCTAGACATATCATAATGGAAATGTCAAAAGCAATTGCAAATCGTTACAATGTCGCTTCGTTGCTCGATCGGATAGTGATACTGTAGTAGAAGAAATTACTGAATATCTGATACTATTACTAGCTTAACAAAATAACTTTTTCATATGCGCTGTAACTGTACCTAGTCATCCAAATTAATAACTAACGGAACATTGGTATTTAGGTTTTAACAGTTCCTTTAGGATATACAAAATATGTCAAAATGACCCTACTTGCACTAATGAATTTAAAAAATATATAACTTTTTTCTTATTCGTATATATCTAAACAAAGTGTCTTAGCCGAACAAACCGCCAAAACTATGCGGTCCTGTTGAAAAACTAAGATCATGCAAGCCTTCAGGTGCGTAATATTTGAAGCACAAAATTATGAAAAACTAAGTACTGGTCCAATATAACATACTCGTAGTTCAATAAAAAGCGTTCATAGGAGATATAAACGAAGGGCGATGTTTGTTTAAATACCTAATACTTAACCTTATACAGTAGATCAAGTTGCCAAGTGTAACATAGGTATATAAGTTTTACGTCATAAGTAGTATTATTAAGAAAACTGAATAAAACAATCAGGAATTTTACCCTTACCTCACCATAAGTATTATATTCTATATTATATTCTAATCTAAGTCATAGAATTTGTCTTCGCGCAGGTGTCAAAATTCGGCAAAACTTCTTTGTTATTGCACAAATACAAAACGACGAGTGCGCGGAAAAAGAAACAATCAACTATAAACCAAATAGAGTAGAAATTATGATTGCTGGTAAAACAGTGGAAACTACCTGCAGTGTTGCTTGATTCTTTGTACAATTTCCTGTTTGTCTGACCGGGCTCCGTACGAAATATGATCGGGCAGTTGTGCCGTGCACACTAGCACAGTATTTATTTGTCCTGTTACTACAAATCTATTGGAAAAATGTCAGCCACGCAATGACGTAGGTAGTATTGTTTACTATTTTATTTGAAAAATATCATATTGAAAGTAAAATAAACAATCTTATTCTAATAATGATCAATTTGAGTAATATACCGATATACATAAATAGATACATACATACAAACACTACCGCGCAGTGACGGCAGTAAGGATACATAATTATGTCACGACCCCAACTCCTCTCGTGGGTGTCGTAAGGGATAAAAGTGTTACTGATCATACACTTGACCCGGGTATGTCCTAAAACAACGACCAAGACCACCGCGGGATCGGGCAGCAGCATCCCTTAAGTGTGGTGGAAATACTGCGATCCCCAACCAGCATACCAAGCGTGGCGATTATTGTGGCAAAATTCCGTATGATAGTGCAAAGGCTACGAACTCGTGGTTTCGGCGACACCCGGCGCCCTGGTTATAGTAGCGGCAAAAAATTTAACGCGGTCGGGGGTGCTAAGAATTTTGCAATTTATAAGTTGGCGTAAATATTTCAGTAAAAAAATAACTATATAACTATTCGTACGTAGCTATTTTAAATAATAGATTTATTTCTTCAAATTGTTAAGCGACACTGATATAGCTGCAAAAGTGCGTAGGTTATACTGAATTTATGAACGAATGAATTCATAAGCTGGGCATAAACTTCTGCAGCCCGCGGTACAACATAATATGGTTGGTGCATATATCATTATTGCTTTTCAAAATCGATATTAAAGCACCATGTCGCCAATCACTTAGCATAGCAGTACTTTCGATGAGGCGATAAATCAATTTCACCGTACTTCTGAGACTCATTGGATTTGGTAGGTATTGATAATTAATAGACGTTGTTATTTAACCAAACTTTCTGTATAAGGAAGCAGTTTATTGAAGTCTGGGATTGATGGCGTGTATACTGACTTGTTCTCGCAAAGGAACAGCGTTTCCCTTTAGAATTATACCGCTTAAGACTTTATGTATATAAGATAGAAGGCTGACGGAACCTGAATAATTATTATATAAAAAGACTTAACCGACACGATGTTTTCATTAAAACACGACCTTTTTCGTTGTCGCTGTAAAATTTATTGAACGTTCGCAAAGAACATTAAATTGTGTACCTTTATAAATCCTGGCATGTCTAGATTGGCTGTTCAAAATTTACGAGTAGGCCTACCTACTACTCGTATTCGTTTTACTTGCTTTAAACTAAGCTGACTGATATTAAGTGATAAGTAAGTCTCCAAAATATGTAAATAAAAAATACCGGCCAAGAGCATGTCGGGCGATACTCCGTGTAGTGTTACGTACTTATTTTAAGCGGCTGGGCTCTGGGCAAATTATGTTAATAAAGTTTTCTTTTATAAGCTTAATACTCCTGTTTTTTTTTTCATATTTGTCGGACCCACGAATTAAAATTAGAAGGGGGGTACATTTCTTTTTAAATTTTTAGTCCAGTTATATTGATATTAGTTTAAACTCTGAAAATATGGTTTAAAATAATATTCTTTTTGGACCGTAATTATTTTTAAATGCCTACCTATTCAACAATATCTCATACTGTAGGATTTCAGTAAATAAAAAAACTTCCCCATTTTACATATACGTAAGATACCTACCCGAAAATACATATTTTATTTAATGTAATCTTACCACTTTCTTGTACTGAAGGTCACTGCGGACAGACAGACAGACCGACGAACATTGTGAAACTATAAGGGTTCCTGGTTACAATAATAATGTAAATAATTCTACGATTACGTTGTTAAAGTAGTATATTTTATCATTTGCTTAATTAAAATCTTGACTATGTAAAGAAGTGAGTACTTTTGGCCATTATGTATGTTCATCATTCACAGACCCAATATCATTATTCGGAACAAAGGGCTTACCTTTATAACCAAAAGGGTATCAACGCGAAAATTGTCCACGGATTCAACCCAATACCGCCTAAGTTATGTGTCGCTGCGCTGCAGATACTATCTCCTCTAATATGCAGGTCAGGCTTGGAGAGAAAACCAATTTCATTACAGCTTTATCTGACTCAGAGCTCGGGCTTTTGAACCCTTCTAAAGAATCAAACAGCAAATGCAGCTAACATGGAGAAATAGCATTGCTTTTTAGGTTATGTCATGAGTTAGCATTCGTATTTTTCTAACACAGAGTAAATCTTAGCGAAAAGTCGTGAAATATTTTATTAACATTATTATGGATTAGAATAGTAACACTAGCTGTATGTAGTATAAACTGACGTCTGTCACTGAGTGTTATTGTGACATGTGATAATGCATATGATGTTTTTTTAGACGAAAATATATATATATTTTTTTAGGAAAATTAAATCAAAAAAGTTACATGAAAAGATTTCTTAATTTATATTATTTAATTATTTTAATGTAAAGTATCATGTGTTAAAATATCTGCAACGAATAAATAAATAAGGACCTTATATAGTAAACTGAAATGGAGGTCAGATATATGCAAGACTAAGGATACCAAGAAGGCGGGGATTGAACACGAACCCTCAAGCAATTGCCAAATAAAATGGAACGAGTGCAAATCTCAGTGTGAACCATGCAATGGCTTACAATTTATGTATTTAATGGTTATTTATACTAATTACATCATAAACACTTTTATAAAAACAGTCTTTGTCAGATTTGCATTTTATCCATCCCCCCTCGTACTCGCGTATTTTCCTTTAGTCCCATCACTTGGCCAGATTCATTTCGTAGCTAGCTACCAGCTAGCTACGAAATGAGAATCGTATCTTCCCATCTCGTAGCGAGATTTACTAGCTGGCTACGAAATGAAAATCGTCTCTTCCCATCTTGCAGCTAGCTACTAAATGAGATCAATTTTGCCACGTCGTAGCCAAATTTGGTATACCATACATATACATATAATTTAGCAAAGCATAATATTCTTGGTGAGAGCAAGCCGGATAAAAAAATAATTCCGTTAATAATACGGCGGCGACTCATGGTACAGCTACATAGGCATTATATTTTGATAGAAATACGATCCTGATAGTTATGTGAGTTTTACACACGTAAATGTACATCGGTTTAGGTAACATATTTCATCTTTTTTCTACTTTTATTTAAATAGTTTTTACCATTTTGTGAATATTCGTTATTATTATGCAGCAGTCAAAATTATTTTTTTAAATTCATGGTGTAGTTTTCAGGTTTTGTTTTGTTGAAAATAGTAATTCATTAATAATTTCCTTTATACCTAGTCCTTCTCAAGTAAAAAAGTAAAGATTAGTGCAGGTTCGTAGAGCGTAAGTAGGTGGGTCAAAAATTTTTTAGTTGCCGTTTCGACTCAGTAAATTAAAAAAATCCGGTGCAGTTTTATTTCTTATTCAACCGACATTTTAATCCATGCATGAGAAGTTGAAAACAAAACTACATCTCAGACAAAAATCACAATTCCTTCACGTTTTTTAGGAATACAGAATTACAGAATGAGACAACGAAAAGAATTTTGACCGAGGTATACACCGTATATATTCGCAAAATATGGACCAATACTACCAATTAGTGATTGCTATAATGCTTTCGTTCGTATCGTATTTCCTCGAGTATTGATTTGCCCGAGTGGTAACGACAGTTAAGTAAGAATGCATTTGTCACCACCCTAACTCTTCCTATGGGTGCCGTAACGAGTACCTACGCTAAGGGATTTGAAGTGTCATTTATTTAAGACTACCATTTATTATACCATATTGACCATTTATTTACTTAAGATTGAAGATGGGCAGCAGCATCATCACAGTTGAGTGAGTTGAGCTTGCCCAGCGTTGTGACTATGGGCATTCAACTCCTACGCTTAGATAATAGGAGAGGCCTTTGTCCAGCAGTGGGCTGTTTATAGGTTGATGATGTGTGATATGATTGATTAACCACATTTTAGAAAATTTGTATATTCTAGAAATGAATTTGTTTATTACATCTATAATATATTTATTCGTATCGGTAATATAATGAATCAGGAAATTATTACGATATTATGATCTATTCTATCTACATAATCAGGCCAAAATTTACACAAAACTCGCACAATATAAAAAAGTTTATAAGCCAATGCATTAGTTCCAATCATGAGAATTTGGCAACAAGGCGTCCCATCCGTTCCAAAAGCAAATTGAATGTTACGTAATATAGACTTAAAAAAGTAGATACGGACTCCTAACTATGAAATGGCGGCAATACATACGCAAAATCTAACTTCAGCAAGTCTCAGTGGCTATGTTATTGTGATAGGCATTGAGAAATGGGCCGCTCGTATTTAATTTTGAGCAGGTGTTAAAGCTAGCTTGGACTGCATGTGCACAATATATTGGCACGGCCGCGACCCTAACGGCCTGGCCACGACATTGATCTAATAGTTTTTCACCTCACTCGTTGCCTTAGACCATTGTCGTGGCCAGGTCATAAGGCGTCCGGCGGGGCAGAAAATCATACGTGCGAGAGGGGATTCCGATATCGGCCTCTCGCTCCAACTTATGGATTCGCTGACCGCCAGTCGCCTTAGACCAATGTTGTGGCCAGGCTATAAGATCATTAGAATAAGTTCGAGTTAGTTCCGCAATAAATGGGTTTCGTACCAGTAAACATATTATTTTCCTTAGACCGACTCGTGCTTAATCGAATTTTATTAATTAAATATTTTCAATGCTTATTAGATTCAGCATTGTTCATGGTATATTTTACCACAAAGACTGCAAAAATCTGTGGTAGTCGCTCTCATGTCGCTCTAACTGAGCAATTCTCTAATAGTTTGTACATTTGTCCACATAATTTGGAAAAATGGCCCAAAAAGTTTGTATGGTATGGCAGTTTCCTTTTCGTAAGCAGATTCCTATATTTACATTTTCGGTAACAAAAAATAAGGATTCATACAAACATTTTGGGATTGTGTGGTAGGCTGGTAGAGTCAATGATGCTGAGCAAGATAGATCTTGACTCTACCAGCCTACCAATTTTTCGTTTAGTCCCATCTTGTAGCCATGTTTGGTATCTGGCTTCCAAATGGGAAAAATATTCCTGATTCGAAGCTGGCTTCGAAACGGTAGTTATTTAGTCCCATATTGTAGCCAGTTTTGGTAACTGGATTCCAAATGAGAAAAATATTCCTTATCTGAAGCACACTATGAAATGGGAATTCTTATGTCTCATGTAAGTAGCTGGCGTTTAATTCAAAGGACAGTGACAGGCTTTTTCCAAACTACATTGTATAAAAACCTTGTTAGCGACACGACGTCACGACCAATGAACGCCTAGAAATAAGATAAATCATGTAAATAAATGATCCTCACGTAATTAAGTTAGATATAAGTGATCAGTAATGTATAAGCAATTTCATGAACGCAAATGTATGAACGAACCTAGATCGTCGCCTATTGGCTGATATTAATCGCCTGAACTTAGCGTATAAGATTTAAAATGTCGCATTTTGTACTATGTATGAACCATTCGATACCTCGCCAGAACTTAATTTACGTAAGAAATGTAACTGGATAGCCCGTTAAATATAGGTCAGTTACCTATTCAAATGATACAATGGACCCCTGGGTCAATAACCCAACGCAATGTTTAAAATAAAGGTTTTAACCCAAAACATTGCAGGTAGACCGAGAACAATAGAATATCCGAACGCCTATTGTTTAGAATGTAAACAACTCCGCATGTGTTTTGTTGTAAACGTTGGATAACCACGTGTAGTATTTATTTACAAACAATGATTGTAAACATTGCGGCATGGATTAATTAACATTAGGTAAATGTGATTAGAACTTAGCGAAAGTAGGCTAGTATAAATCGACCAATGTGAAGTCCACCAATCAACGCGCAGCATTTACGGACCAACAGAATTAGTGAACGGAACAGACTGAGATTTCATGAAACAGAAATACGCTGCCTTTTGATTGGTCGACATATTTTTATGATTGGCTGAAAATCACAGCCAGTGATGTATATATACGCGACGCGTTTTCTATGGAGCAGTGTGAAGCTGACCTCCACCAAGAGAGGAACAATAAAAAGAAGAAAAATGGAACCTGCCTATTAATCGGAAAAACCCTCCTGCCGCTCCAGCCCTCCTCATCAGTAGATCCGGCCCACGTGTATCCGAGCTCTGCCAACTGGAGCTGCCGATAGGCAATGCTGGGTACGCTGTACTCAACATTTTTGGTCCTTCGAGCGTCGGATAGCGAACCAGTCCGAACCTCTGCGAGCAACGTCAACCACTTCGGACCGAACTACGGATGGTTGACTCAGCGGACACACGCAGCGACCGATCTACTGAAACTCCGCATCGTGTTCCCGGACCCCTCAGACTGAAGCTGAGACATCGACTGCGTGCACGAACCCGGAACCTTAGCACCGCAGCGATGACGGGAAGAAGAATCACGACGAGATCAATGTCGTCGATTCACGACGATGAAGAACGAAGACGCTTTCTAGCGGCTGGAGCGGAGGCCGCCGAAATGAAACGATCCAGAGCCTCGCGCACCGAGGACGAGCGCAGTACTGACGGCAGTGAGACCGGCGACGCACGTGGGCATATGGAGGGGAGCGAGCCATTAGCCCCGCCCACATCGCAACCGGCCGACGGGGGAACGCTTACACTCGAGCGAGTGCTAGAACATGCGCGCACAGTCAGTCGCCCGGCGCCCACGGCGCTGGACACACGTGCCGCAAGCGCTATAGCGCCAACGAGCGCGCCGAACGACGATTCCGTACGAACTTATACGGAACGGGAACTTCGCGAGGATGATCGGACACGTCAAGTATCCTTCGCACCACGCCGAACAATAGAACCATGGAACAAAGCCATTGAACTTATGCAACAATTACGGGGAAAACAAAGAAGACTTCTAAGCGAAGCGGAAGCATTGAACAAAAAACTCGAAGCGTTGCGGCTGGGGATCGAGGCCGCGGAACCTGAGGCGCTTACGAGGAATTATGAACCTGAGGATTGGGCGTACGAGACACGCGAGCCGGCATCGAAACGTCGAGCACCGAACCTTGAACCACGCTCGATGTTCGAGACTCCGAGAACGAGGAGGCCTGCTGAGCGATCGCCGAGCCCCGAACTAGAGAGGACCCGCGAACGGAAAAGGTCACTCTCGCCTGAACCCGAACGAGCCTATGAACGTGAGAGGCCGTTCACCCCCGAACCGAAGACCTCCGCGAGAAGGAGGCAACAGTACTCGCGTTCGCCGAGTCCGGATGCGAGAACTCCAAGAACGCACATCTCGACACAGGAGAGCATCGCCGCCAGTATGTTCGAGATATTTGAAAAAATGCAGAGGGCTGCGAGACCTGCACCGAAAGAAATATACGAATTACCTGCTTTCTATGGTAATGTCAGCGAGTGGCGCAGTTTTTATAACACATACAACGAGTCAGCGACAAGATACAAGTTTACCGAGTACGAGAACGTGGCGAGACTGCGAGTGGCGCTGAAAGGAGAAGCCAAGGCTTGCGTCCAGCACGTCCTGGCTACAGCTACTCGTCCAGACCTCATCATGCGCATATTGAAGAAACAGTATGGACGGAGCGAAGTACTACTCGACCAAGCACTAGAAGACCTGCGTCGGTTGCCTACCGTCGGGCCGACAGCGCATGACCTAAATAACTTCGCAATCAAGATCGCAAACATAGTATCTACAGTTATGGACATCGACCGCCGTCACTACGCCGATAATCCCATGCTAATAAGGGAAATCACCGACCGCCTGAGCCCCCATCTACGAAGCCGATGGTGTGACTACGCCCGCGCACACCGCTACTCAGACGAAGCTGAAATAGTCCAGCTGTCGGACTTCCTGATGTACGAGAGCGAGCAGGAAATGAAATACTCGCACGCCAGAGCCCCTCTAACATCGCGACGGACTGCTACCGCGACATCGAACGCCGTGTCAGCGCAGGCGCGGTATGAGCGCAACACGAACCGACCGGTTGCCCGCCCTGCTCTGTCCCAGTCGCGCTCGTCGCAGCCGTTGTCCTCGAAAGTGGTATATACCACGAACGCCACCACGAAGAACCCGCGCGCAATCTGCTTATATTGCGGAGGAACTCATGGAACGACAGATTGCCGCAAATTAGCTGCCCAACCCGTCGGAGCGAGATGGGACTGGGCGCGACTGAACAGGGTGTGTTTTCGCTGCCTCAACGACAAACATCAGCGCCAGTACTGCCGAGCGAAGAGATGCGACGTGCCAGGCTGTCCGCATCCCCACCATCGCTTGCTACACGCGGATAAGCAAGAAATACAGACTGAAGCCGCAGTACATCTCACTACGACCGCGCCGGTGTACTCTATAGGAGAGAGGACAGGCCACGCCCCCACCACGCGCGCGCCGCGCGCCACGCAGGCCGAGATAACACGTGAACCGAACGAGCAGGATGAACCAGATACCGCTCGCATATACGTTACCTCGGGGATCGAACCTGCTAATGTGCTACTTAAAGTACTGCCCGTCACCGTGAGCGGCCCGGGCGGAGAAGCACACATCTTCGCGATGTTGGACGACGCCTCGACACTGAGCCTTATCGAGGAGGACATCGCCGAACAGATCGGATTGTCTGGCCCTGTTTCACCGCTATGCGTGCGCGGTATAGGCGATATCGCGCACCGAACGAACACAGCTACCGTTAAGGCGAAGATACGGTCAGCGCGAGGCGGGACAGGCTACGACATCACGCTGCGAACAGTACGCGGAATCGGACTACGCAGCCAGATCATAAACAAAGCCGATATGATCAAGTACGAACATCTCAAGGACCTCGCCGATGAATGCTACACTACGGGAGTACCGCAAATGCTCATCGGAGGCGACCACTGGCAGCTATGCATACCGCACGAGATAAGGATGGCAGGCGAACTCGATCCCGCCGCCATACGCTGCCGCTTGGGATGGTGTTTCTTCGGATTTCGGCCGAAGATAATCAAAACGAACGAACAAGTTGTACTGCATTGTCGCGTTGAACAAGATGAACTCGATGAACAATTAAAGAAACACTGGGCGATAGAAGCTTTGGGAGTTTCGAGCAAAGACAACGTCAAGCCCGCGGATCAACGAGCTGTCGACCTTTTCAATTCGAGCGTCGTGAAACATGAAGATCATTATGAAGTTGGACAGCTGTGGGCTACAGATGACGTCAAACTACCGGCCAGCTACACTACGGCGCATTCGCGGTTATTGAACCTTGAATCGCGAATGAGACGCGACCCGAAGTTCGCCGAAGATTACTGCAAGCAAATAAGAGCTTTAATCGAAAAGGGTTACGCCGTACGTTTGAACGAGCCGCCGGTCAGCGATCTTACCTTTTATCTACCGCATTTTCCTGTAGTTAACCTACAGAAGCAAAAAATGCGTGCAGTCTTCGATGCTGCGGCAAAATGTCAAGGGTTTTGTCTCAACGACTTCATTCTCTGCGGTCCAGACCTTCTTCAGAGCCTGCTGGGAATATTGCTGCGCTTCAGAGAGAATCCATTCGCCGTGACAGCGGACATTCAAGATATGTTCATGCGAATACATCTGAAGCACGAAGATCAAGCCAGCCAGCTATTCCTATGGAGGAATAACGAACGAGACCGCACGCCGCACATCTACAAGTTAACACGAGTGCTGTTCGGATGCGTGAGCAGCCCATGTTTAGCACATCTTGTACGTAACAAGAACGCCGAAGACAACCGAACGAGATACCCCGAGGCAGTCTATGATATCAAGGACAACCACTACATGGACGACTACGTGGCTAGCTATGAGACCGAGGAGGACTTGCATCGAACTGTCAAGCAAGTTCGCGAGTCACACGCCGAGGGAGGATTCAACCTGCGAGGCTTCGCTAGCAACAATCGTCAATTGATCGAAGAACTACCGAACGAACTGCGATCAAGCGAACCTACGACGATGCTAGGCGAAAAATCACAGAAGGTGCTAGGCATGGTGTGGGACCCTAGCACAGACACGCTTAGCTTTAACACGAAGCTACTACGCGTGCCAGAGAACATCAAGACCGCTATGACTCATGCTACACGAACAGAACGAGACCCAGCATCAGTATTACCAGACATCAACCGCTTCAGCAGTTACGAACGCCTCATTAATAGCACAGCCTATGTGTTGCTATTTATAGAAAAGCTGCGAAGTCGCGACCGAACGAAGAAATTAGAGCTTGCACACATACATCGAGCGGAACATATGTGGCAACAAAATAGTCAACGTCGAAGCTTTCCTGGCGAACTACGAGCACTCAGCCGCGGCGAAGAAATTGATAAAAGATCGAGGTTATATCAATTAGCACCTGAAATCGACCGCGATGGTTTGTTGAAAATGAAGACTCGTCTAGGAAACGCTCCAGTTCAATACACTGCATCAAGCCCCGTTATACTTGACGGACGGGATGTGTATACGCGCTTACTGATCGCACATACACACAGGAAATCAGCGCATATACACAATGAAGCGATCGTGAACGAGCTGAGACAGAAATACTGGATTCTGCACCTGCGACCCGTCGTAAAGTCCATCGCCCGAACTTGCGCAATCTGTATATTACGCCGAGCGACGCCACGCGTACAGCCGCATGGAGATTTACCGCCTGAACGAACAACGGCATACGAACGACCGTTTACCTGCGCAGCCGTGGACTATGCGGGCCCTGTATATGTCACCATCGGACGCAGAAGAGAGAAGAGATGGATCGCTCTCTATACCTGTCTCACAACACGAGCGGTGCACCTGGAATCCGTGCACAGCCTCTCCGCCGACAGCGCGCTACTCGCGTTACGCCGATTCGCGGCGCGACGTGGGTGGCCCCGCGTTATGTATTCAGATAACGCAACGAACTTCAGAGCGTCGGCCATTGAACTCCAAGAAGCCCATAAGGAGTGGCTACCTATACTTCGAGCCTACGGTCTACAACAACGAATGGAGTGGAAGTTCATCCCGCCTGGTAACCCATCTGCCGGAGGAGCGTGGGAGAGGATGGTACGCACCATCAAATCAGCAATGGCGTACACTCTACACACCAAGGCACCACGAGAGGAGATATTTAACACCGTATTGGCCGAAGTAGAATATATAGTGAACCAACGACCACTTACACATGTCTCAGTGGACCCGAACGCGCCTGAGACTCTAACACCGAATCACTTCTTGTTACTGCGAGCTGCCAATCTTCCTATACTGGGACCCTGTGAAGAAGATGACAACAAGAAGTGGAGAACAGCCCAAGCCCTCGCCGACCACTTCTGGTCGCGATGGGTCAAAGAAGTCTACCCGTTACTAGCACCCCGCGGTTCTTCAGCCAGCGGCGGGCGTCAGATCCAGCCGGGAGACATCGTGATCATCGCGGACCCTAACGGCCCTCGCAACACGTGGCCGAAAGGGATCGTCATGGCTACATACCGTGGACCAGACGGCAGAACACGCTCCGCTGACGTCAAGACCCTGCATGGCGTAATGCGGCGCCCCACCTGCAAAATAGCCGTCGTGGTGCCAGCCGGCGAGACGCAGAGGTGCGCTGCCCCCCAGAGCCCGACGACCGCATCAACGACGACTCCGTGATCGTGTCGCCTACCCATGCAACATGGCGTCTTGCGACGGAGGAGGACTAATGTTAGCGACACGACGTCACGACCAATGAACGCCTAGAAATAAGATAAATCATGTAAATAAATGATCCTCACGTAATTAAGTTAGATATAAGTGATCAGTAATGTATAAGCAATTTCATGAACGCAAATGTATGAACGAACCTAGATCGTCGCCTATTGGCTGATATTAATCGCCTGAACTTAGCGTATAAGATTTAAAATGTCGCATTTTGTACTATGTATGAACCATTCGATACCTCGCCAGAACTTAATTTACGTAAGAAATGTAACTGTATAGCCCGTTAAATATAGGTCAGTTACCTATTCAAATGATACAATGGACCCCTGGGTCAATAACCCAACGCAATGTTTAAAATAAAGGTTTTAACCCAAAACATTGCAGGTAGACCGAGAACAATAGAATATCCGAACGCCTATTGTTTAGAATGTAAACAACTCCGCATGTGTTTTGTTGTAAACGTTGGATAACCACGTGTAGTATTTATTTACAAACAATGATTGTAAACATTGCGGCATGGATTAATTAACATTAGGTAAATGTGATTAGAACTTAGCGAAAGTAGGCTAGTATAAATCGACCAATGTGAAGTCCACCAATCAACGCGCAGCATTTACGGACCAACAGAATTAGTGAACGGAACAGACTGAGATTTCATGAAACAGAAATACGCTGCCTTTTGATTGGTCGACATATTTTTATGATTGGCTGAAAATCACAGCCAGTGATGTATATATACGCGACGCGTTTTCTATGGAGCAGTGTGAAGCTGACCTCCACCAAGAGAGGAACAATAAAAAGAAGAAAAATGGAACCTGCCTATTAATCGGAAAAACCCTCCTGCCGCTCCAGCCCTCCTCATCAGTAGATCCGGCCCACGTGTATCCGAGCTCTGCCAACTGGAGCTGCCGATAGGCAATGCTGGGTACGCTGTACTCAACAAACCTTTTTATGACATTTTCTTTTTAAGGAAGTTTTGATGTTGTAAAGTGCTTCGCCAGCGCTTGACTTTTAACTTTTAAAATCATTCCCATCAGCCACATGCTGGGAAAACACGTTTCTCATTTCGTAGCTCGCTACCAAGTGGGAAAATCGTTCCCATTTGGTAGCTGGCCACATGATGGGAAAACACGTTTTCCATTTCGGAGATAACTAGGAATATGGCTACCAGTTGGACAATTTTTATCAATATCGAAGACGTGATCTAAATTTACAATTTTTTGTGAAATGCCCAACTAAGGTGGCATCAGATATTTATGCCGTCTTCGTCGCATGAGAAGCTATTGATGGTAACTGTAAGTATTTATGTATCGTTTGATTGGTGTTTACAATTCTCTTCTTTTTATTTAAGGGAACAAAATGAAATCTTCATAAAATATAGGGTAGGTAGCATACATTTTTGCGTGTATATTGGAATACGACCGTATTTAAATGGCAATTCAAGTCGGACCCAGGGAGCATTTTACTTTGAATCTTTAGAGTAATAACAATGTATTTTCTTACATATAATTGAGAACGCAATGTGAAAATCCTTATATGCATCCATATAAATTAACAGGCATAAACAACACTTACCTACTTATTTAATGAATATTAGTATTATTACTTTGTTATTGGCTGCAAAGTGACGGCAGTAATTTTTTTTTTGTCACCACCCCAACTCTCCTCATAGGGTCATAGGTGTCCTAAGAAACGTAGACTAAGCTATTGAAGCGTCACTTACCATTACTTAGCAGAGTTATCATTGTCGATATACTACACAAATAGGGCATTTCCTCCTAATGCGTATATACGCTATAGGAAACGCCCAGTGGACTAAAATAGGCTGCTAATATTGTATCTCTGATGTAATAAAATTGCTGATAAATTCGATCCCTATAATGAAATTGGCTATTGGGCTAAAATTGACTAACCAATACATACGCCCGTATGAAATATACATGTTGTATAGCGTGATACAGATGAGTAGATACTGAAATCAGCTTCAGGTGTCTATTTTTTAAGATATAAGACATTTATTCATGGTATTCATTTATCACCAGGCGATTATACATGTAAAGATAAATTAGGTATGTATTTGTTGAATCCGTCTCAATGAAACTGCGCATTAACAAGATTTGTACTGTTTCACAAAGGTAAAAAACTCTGGGAAATATGCTTGTATAAAGGAGAGGAATCCTGGACAATCCGCGACATGATTGATGAAAATACCGCTTAGAGGATTTGCACACGCGGCGTTATCGTGAAATGACGTACGGTGTTCCGTGAGTCATTTTAATTGGCAGACTAGTCCTGACGTCAGATACAGTCAACCAATTGGAACCCTAGGCCAATCGGAAACTATTTTTTCTACTCCCGGACTTTTATTTGTCATTTATAGAGTCGTCAACACACCTTTAAGCCTAGGGGCTTTACATCTGTAAGGTAGGCCTTACAGATGTAAAGATAAGTCTATAATTGTCTATTCCCTATAAACGCATTCGGGCATACACGCAGTGCATTTTTGGATCTTAAGACACCTCGTGTATACAAGACTTAATGAAATATATGGCTGCCAACCTAATTTTAAATGTCATTTCTGATGAATCGTAAACCATAGAGGACCTATCTTTTTTAATTTTGACGTCTCCCGCCCGACCTTGATGATTAATAAAAATGTGTTTGACTAAGAATATTTCTCAAATTTACAATTTTATTTGAAAATAAGTGTGTTGTAGAAAAAGTATTGTATGCAACATTGTTTAACTGAGTCAAAAAATGCTCGTGGCGTCTTTAATAAAAAATTTCGGCTTCGCCTCAAACCGTTACCCACACCAGTCCCCTTTTATGACCTCTCTTAAACAAGGGTTGCATAAAATACTATTGAAGTATCTTTACAACACAGATTGTAAAAACTCTCGTACTATTATCATTAAAGGGTGGACAATGGATGCAATTTACGTCAAAATCATATGTATGTCATTAAGTGACAGCTAATGTCTTACTTATGATTTGACGTAAATTGCATCCGCCGTCCGCCCTCTAATTATCATTTTGACATGGTTCTAGAGTGGTCCAGGGATTCAATTAGTTGAGCGTACCAGCTGGCTTATGATGGTACATTCACGTCTAATAATATGTATACAATTCGGAACGTATGTATGCATATTATTATAGCCGACCGTACTGTTTTATCTATTTATCGTGCTACGCATCACTTTAGCACTTACATACTTGTTAGAACCTGACAGCAACAACGTCAAACGATTAAAGACGGTACCATCATAAGGCTGCGGCTCCATTGAGGCGGACAGGAGCGGAGATGTGCAAAATTGGCCAATGAGACCACATCACAGTGTTTCGAATTTTGAATTTGAAGAATGTAACTAATTGGTCAATTTTGCACATCTCCGCTCCTCTCCGACTCAATGGAGCCGCAGCCTAAGCCTACTGTGCTCGACGCTGCACTAGTATTCGACAAGAGCTTTATACCTATAAAGGTATACATGCCGTGAAACGTTTTAGGTAGTTATATGTTTAAAATAATAAAATTATTAATGGCGATTATATTTAACTGTACATACTGCAAGTGCCGTGTGGTGACGGCAGTAAGAATACATTTGTCACCACTCCAACTCCTTCCGCGGGTGTCATAAAAGCCAACAATGGGATTGAAGTGTTACTGGCCAATCTTTCATAAAAGATTGATGATTGGCAGCAGCGTCATCATAGTGAACACATTATTACGATCGCCAATCCGCTTGCCTAGCGTGGCGATTATAGGCATTTACCTCCTAATGCGTTTATACGTATAGTTCATAAGAGAGGCTTACGCCCAGCAGTGCACTGAAATAAGCGGATGATGTGTACAATATAGGTATAAATAAACAATACATGATAACGAATCCATCTTAGTCTCTTCAACAACAACAAACTTCCCTAAGCAAAATATTTCCTCAACGAAATCCCCCATTCATTACGCCATGTCCGGTCATTAAGCTAATTATTTGATGTGACTCCGAGATGTTATTTGTAAGGTCTGTCCGGGCCAATTCCATTAAGTTACGGAGACGTTCATGAAAAAACAATGGACATTCGGCATGCAGCAGAATTGAATTTGTTAGTCTCATCTCGCTCTGTTAGCTGTGTGACATATATGTACCTTTTGTTTTGTTGACGGAGTGTGAAATGTTTTACGCATTCCCCTCGGCTTGGGGACTCCCTCCAACCATAGAAAGATGGCTGGAGGTATAGGTACCCACTAAAAACCACGCCAGCGTCACCATAGCATGCCAGTTACAAGGGAGCTACGGGGTGCCTAAGATTCGGCCACAGCTCTCTATGACAGGTCTGGCTTGTACAATAAGAAATAGGTACGCGTTTGGAATTGCCTTTTGAATTCATTTGATTTTCCATTACCTGTTTATCCTTGTCACCGTACCGTGGCATAATACATATATTTCTAGCAGAAACAAGGGGTTACCAGAATTAAACTTCTGAGACTTCTGTTACCTATCGGTAAGTCATAATCATAAGGTAATCAATAATGTGCTAGACTGAAAGAGAAAATAGAATGGTTCAAATCGTATTCTTTGTTCTTAGTTCATATTTCGCTATACCTGTCTATGTAATAAATGTTTGAACGGTAAAGAAAAATACTACAAGAATCGAAAAACAAGGCAGCACTTTCTTTTCGATCGAGCTTTCGCAGCTTAGTGAGTGAACGTCTAGAATATAATGACGAAATATTGGACAGACCAGACAGCTAACGGTGCGGCTTCGATTCCCGTCTGGATCTGCAGTATTTATAGATTAGGTAAGTACCTACTCGTATATTCGATCTAAACACGTGATTGCAATTCGAGTATACTTTGTAGTCTAGCCGTAAAAAATGCCGTATTGCAGGAAAGTATGGTCACTTTCACACACACAATTCTGTTTTGAGATGTGGCTGTATAGCAGGCAAACGACGAGGTATTCGTTGATTTGACTTAACAAACATAGGTAAAAGTTACATTTATATTTAAATTATAAGCACATGCTTATTTAAAATACTTAAGACGGAAAAATTCAATATTGAAATTCTGGCTTTGTTTAGATTTCCAAGGTTTTTTACCAAATCAGACTTCAAATAGGCACCTGATAAAATTTCTAATTTCTAGCTACCGATGATTCATGTTCTATAAGATCAATTTGCATAGGTGACAGTTAAACAATTAAACATTCCGTTTGTCTAATCGCTGGCTCGCGTTTTTACGTCATCAGCTCGGATTCGTGATTGAAACGGGTGAAAATCGTGGATTGTTGTTCAACTTCCGTGATTAAAATGGACTTTTGTACGAGTTTATGTGGCCTAAGCTATTGTTAGCTTATAGGAGCTTCCTAAAATAAAATTCAAAGGTTTTCACTTACACGTTTTTTTGTAATTTGATATTCGATAATTATGCATTCTACGAGCATAACATAATATATTGAAATGCTCAGAAATTTTCTAATTTTTACTCACAATAAACCGGAAAAGGTGCGAGTGGGACTTGCTCACCAAGGCACGAATTGGTAGGTTCATATTTACATACAACAAACTGCAAGACTCGATCGGTGATTATTGATAGAATAATTTTAGAATCGAGTCACGCAGTTCCGAAATTCAGTTTACTAAAACTATAATTACCGAGTTACTTACTTAGGTAAAGGCAATTTTGGTTAGTTGTAGGGAAGTATTAAGAATGTTTTTTGTCCCCGAAGCCGTTCCAATATTAATATATATATATAATTTATTTTAGCCAATAATAATGTCCCACTGCTGGGCACAGGCCTGGGCTCAGGTATGAGAGGGATTGGGCTATAGTCCCCACGCTGGCCCTAAGTGGGTTGAGAACTTCACATACACCTTTGAATTTCTTCGCGGATGTATGCAGGTTTCCTCATGATGTTTTCCTTTACCGAAAGCTAATGGTAAATATCATCTGATATTCCGTACATAAGTTTCGGAAAAACATATTGGTACGAGCCAAAATTTGAACCCACGACCTACGGATTGAAAGTCAAACGTCTAAACCACTGAGCCACCACCGCTCTTACAACAATAATAATATTATACTTGAAATCGAAAGCGTTTGATAACAAACTTCTATAAGCGAACCTGACAGAGTTGGAACTATGCAAAAAATAGAAAAGTTGGTATAACTGATTTGTGCTTGTTGCAAAGGTTTATATCTATCCATCGCAAAAATGTCGTGGTAACGTGGATAGTGTGATAGAGGAAGCCTTTTCGGCTGATTTTTAAATCTAGGTTTTATCTTTGTCATTATTATCGTAATTTGTTTATTCCATAACTTTATTAACGCATTGAATTTGTGGGTGTGTAGCATTTAGATAGAACGTATATTTTAAATTATTAATGTGAAAAGTTTGAAAAGGTACAAAAATGTAAGTATATTGGATAACAACCGTCTTACTTTATAAACTCACGCATACATCAAGTCAGTAATCGTATTCCGAAGCAATCATTTTGAAAGCGCAGACTTTTAAATTTTTTGCGGTTCTCTTGTCACTCACAAATCGTTGGTTCCCTCACTTGTAGAATAAAAGCCCTTATTATCTATTCAGTTAGGGCGAGGGTCCCGTGGGGTCGATTTGCATTCCGCAACCAGGTGAGGGTTTAAGGGCACTCGCGGAATTACTATCAACAACTCGGGCTGACAGATTCGGCCCTGTGGATTTAGGGTATATGCGAGGCGAATACTAAACCGTGCGTAAAAACATAGTCGTGAACTAAGCTATTTTAGTATCGAGTAGCATTGTCGTCAGCCTCCGTAGCCTAGTTGGTAGTGGCCCTGCCTACGAAGCTGGAGGTTCCGGGTTCGAATCCCGGCGAACGCATTTATTTGTGTATTTATTTATCACAAATATTTGTTCCTTGGTCATGGCTGTCTATGTATTTAAGTATCTATATGTATCTATCTATTATACAGGGTGTTTAGTTAGCGGTGTCGGAGCTTTTAAGGGCTTAAACTACAATCAATTTTATCGATAAATTACCATACAATTTTTTTTTTGTGCCAACGATAATTAAATGGCGGCCATTTTAAAATTTCAAACAGACGAATACGGGCGCACGTGATATTTCTAGAATTATACGTTTGTTATCGGTCCTATCCCTGCAAAAAAAATCTCGTTAGAGAGCTCATTAGATAAACAAACTAATTAAGCTAATCATTTGACTCAACTATTTGAACAACAAGGCTAAAAAAATTTTTTTTTATTAAAAATAGTAAAAAATTCACCTTAATTTTTCAATTAATTTAATTTTGCATGAAAACTAGGTCGTTAAGATAGGTTTTTGGTTTGGTTATTTATTAGTACAGTATGTTAGCTAAAAAATAACACCATAATTACAGTTATACCTTAAGTACTTTAGGAATTACAAGTGCTCAAACATACACCAAAACAGCTGCATTTAGCGTTCCCGATGCAAAATCCATAAACAAATGAATGTCAGCAGTGTACTGACTAGTGAAGTGGCCGCCTTCCATCCATCCAGTGTATGTTTGAGCACTTGTAATTCCTAAAGTACTTAAGGTATAACTGTAATTATGGTGTTGTATTTTAGCTAACATCCTGTACTAACAAAAAACAACACCAAAAACCTATCTTAACGACCTAGTTTTCATGCAAAATTAAATTAATTGAAAAATTAAGGTGATTTTTTTACTATTTTTAATTAAAAAAATTTTTTTTTTGCCTTGTTGTTCAAATAGTTGAGTCAAACGATTAGCTTAATTAGTTTGCTTATCTAATGAGCTCTCTAACGAGATTTTTTTTGCAGGGATAGGACCGATAACAAACGTATAATTCTAGAAATATCACGTGCGCCTGTATTCGTCTGTTTGAAATTTTTGGCCGCCATTTAATTATCGTTGGCACGAAAAAAAAATTGTATGGTAATTTATCGATAAAATTGATTGTAGTTTAAGCCCTTAAAAGCTCCGACACCGCTAACCAAACACCCTGTATATTGTCGCCTGGTACTCACATCACAAGCCTTAATTGAGCTTACCGTGGGACTAGGTCGATTTGTGTAAAGATGTCCAAGAATATTTCATCATCATCATCATCATCATCATATCAGCCGAAAGACGTCCACTGCTGAACATAGGCCTCCCCCAAAGATTGCCACAATGACCGGTCCTGCGCCACCCGCATCCAGCGGACTCCTGCGACCTTCACCAGGTCATCGGTCCACCTTGTGGGGGGCCTACCCACGCTACGCCTTCCGGTACGAAATTTATTATTATTTTATTTGTACCGAGGAAAAGTTTCGGAAGTTGCGAAACTTGCATGGATAATGTTCTTGGGAATATCAATTTAACAAATAATCTAATCAAGCCAAGACCGTACTAGATACATACCTATGAGTTATATTTAGTGCCTTGTTACTTATTTCATCATATCAAACTTATTTACGATTTAAAATAATTATTTATAACACATTTTTATGAGTTCTCATGGGAACATTCTCAATGAGAACTTACTCTTAAATTCTCATGAAAATTCTTGGAAAATATATTCGGAATTTCCAAGTATATTCCCGCAATTTTGAGAATGTTCTGCAACTTGTAAAGCAACAGAACTGCAAAGATGCAAATAATTTCAAACTATATTAATTATGAATTTTAGTATGTCTGAAATAAATTAAACACGGGTTAATCATTATCAACTAGTTAAATGTAATTTCAGCAGTAACTACAGTAATGTAGTATTATTATTGTCGATGGATTAAAAAGGATTATTTTTGATTAGCAAAAAGCCTGCAAAAGCCCGTCCGGTCTTTAACGTACATACCTACTACAAGAAATGCATTTTTGTTCCGAACTTATTCCGAGCCATTTGAAACAGTTAAGGTAGCATACAATTGTGGGTCTTGTAATGGAGACCACAATGTTTTTAATTTTTGAGAGACCTAGGGAGAAAGGGCTTGTGCATAAATCACATGAGGTCCTATAGGGGGGAGGGGGGGTCCAAGAAAACATCACGAAAGATCACGTTAGGGGGGAAGGGGGGGGTCCAAAAGTAGCCGAAAAAACCTCGCATGATTTATGCATGCGCCCATGCGTTATGAGTTAGGTTAGCAGTTTCCAACCAATTTTTTAACTAGAGAAATCGATTTTACTAGTTAAGTTTGAGAAAGTTGTAAGCATTACATGTTTTATCAAAGAGGTCGATAAACGTCAAGGAGTGTCCAGTGAGGTATCGTATTATTATAAGTTTGTTTTCATAATAAATATATGCAGTTTTTGAAATGATCCATCCCAATTATAATATTTTAAACACTATGAGGCAATCACAAATGAAGAAGTGCTTAAAAGAGCGAATGAAAAAGGGAGTTTGTTGAATATAATAGAAAATATCGATCGGTACACAAAACCTGATTGGTTGATTTCGTAGAACGGGCGCTAGAACAGCGAATGCTCTTTTGGTTTAAACGCACCTATACAACCTATATTGTCGTTTCGGGGCTGCCGCATATGTAAAGTAAACTCGTAGGCGCAATCACACTGACAAGAGATTGTATTCCTTCAGACGCTCGGATTTTGCAGGGTATCTCACAATTGGTCTTATATTGACTACTTTGATTAGTTACTTACACGCTATGATTGTCACTAAGCCTAATTGTTCGTGCAGTAATTTTTTGTAAGTATACTATTTTCAATATTCCATTGCATGACATGTGTAAGTTCTTTGATGTTGTTATTTTTTTTATTATTACTTACTAATCATTCCAGTTTTGAGAAATCTGTGGGCAGCCGTTGTGATACGCGTCCAAGTCGCCCAAGCTATTTTATCACACCTGTGCATGTGGTAGATATTGTCGGCCTAATCTCATATCAATTCATAATAATGCTTAATAAATTTAAAAAATATCACAAATATGGGAGCGTTTCTAGTAAAAGGCATCACTTAGTCCCTCACTGTAAGAGAGAGATGTGTTTTTCTTGTATCTTTATTCGAATCATCTATGCACCTAAGCTTCCATGGGGTACATCATACTTTTAACCTATATTTTAAAATGGTTATATCTTTGTACAGAAAGTATTTCATATAGACGTCCAGTTTTTTTAAAAACAAAACCTGTTTCAAATCTTTTTCCAATTTTACGTAAAATAAACCAGATCATTCGTGGTTAGATTTCATCGTAAATAGTTTGAACATTTAAAAATGCCTGAAAGCATGACTGCACAAATTTAATAACTAGCAATTCCATTCGTTTGTACAAAAACTTTTTATTGGATAATTGGATTTCTTGAATTGAGATACCTACATCACCCTGAATTTTTTCTCGACAAAAAGTTCAAACATTTCAGCCCAAGTAACAAAAGCGAATCTAAAAAGGGGATATTAGATATCTAATAGACTTCGATTTGATTGTCTACCATAAGAGTAACATTGCCCCCAAGCTATCTTCAATAACGCTTATAGATAGTCTACAGTAAAGTGGGCACAACCTTGTAACTATCCATAAATCTCCCTCTAGAAACCACGAATAGACAGAGTTAAGAATTAAACATTTTCAAATAGTCTTAAGGCATTCTTCTAGAGTCTTTCTATACTATTTATAGACCACGATATGCACTAGTAGATGGTTAATAGATAAGCTTGAGAGCTAAACAGAAGTATTTACCTGAGAAGTTTTAAAACCAAATTAACTCAACCCTGCCAACCTTAAGAAAGATTTTAATAGAAATAGACAACGATACGTATAATGGCGCATATCTCAAAAGAATAATGCTAAGGTAACATTACAAAATGGCGTGACAAATTTCTAACTTCTTATTTCATGCGCCTAGTTTTCATCGGCTAATACTGATACTTAAACTTGCAAAACTTGGTGCGGATGAAAGTCTCTCGCTGAATTTGTGTAAAACTCTCTTTAAATAAGAGCGCCCGCTTGAAATGTAATATTTAATAAAATATTAACCAAATATAAAAATATTAAAAAAAATAATATTGTGTTTATATGTTTAAGCCATTTGTTTCATTCATAATATAGTATATTAAAAAGTATAGGACAATTTGTTACAGCGAATATAATTCATAAAAGTACAAAAACAAGCCAAAAAATAGTTCGCTACAATAATTTCACAAAATATTAGGCAGTAAAAATGGCGTCTAGTTAAACTTGTCTAGAAAAATGATTTCTTTAAAACAAACTTTCTAAAGAATAGTCTGTAGTATAGCTCTAGTAAATGACAAGACTATTTTTACTTGTTGCAAACCAAACTTCCTAGTCGAGGAATAAACTGGTTTATGAGTGGTTTAAGATTACCTATAAACTGCCATTTTTGTATACTGTTTTAACTTCTCACAGTATTTCTAGACATCAATCAGAGAACTGGCATTTTGAGTGCGTCGTGTATCATTTTGGATGGATTAATGCAGAACGAATTCAAGAAGTTACCTTCTTAAAGAAATTTGTTTATTGTTTGTTGACAATATGAAATAATGTAATGGTATAATCGCAACTTCGCGCCGCCGGCGTGCGCGCGTGCGGAGTAGTCGCGAGACGCACGTCTTGACATGTTGAATTGTTTGGTGTATCCATGGTTCACTCGGCCGATTTGTAGCAGTTTTAATGTGTTATGTTTAGTTTTATCAGTGTATTTGAAGAGGGCGGAAAGTTTATTTTTTGTGGATCGTATTACATTAGGTAGATATATCTAAATTATCATATTCGTACCTATCTGTATAAAGTTTCCACGATTTCTAAGAATGAACATTTGACATTGTTTATTTATTTTTAGGTAGATGGAACCATTTCGTAATAAGAATTATTGTCTAATCTTTATTTATTATTTTAATAATCTTACCCGCTTAATTCATGAGTCGCAAATCAGAATCGGAACTCCTTTTGCTCCTTCTCTGTATTTTCTTCTATTTTTAAATATTTGCTGACTCTCCGACGAAAGCCACCAGATCTTTTAATTTTTTTTACTGTCTCCATTGCATAAAGCCAGCTGTTCTAGTAAAATTGCACTTATTTATATTATCTTTAAGCAAATAAACACTGGAACCACTATTTCACTAACATATTATTAGACTTACTGAAAGATATCTACAAAAGTAGTTTATGTAGACTTTAGTCTTTTTATAAACAAACATAAGAATACCACTAGCTAATACGGAATATCTATAGAAAGTAAAATCTTAACATTTACCATCTTATCTAATAAAATACTGGAAAATAGGTACCTTTAGGCTTTATTAACTATTTATAGAACAATATGTCCTAAGATAATCGTCATATCTAGAAATGTACTTAAAATACGTGTTCTATAGATCAAATCATCTAAAAAAAATCAAATATGAGAAAAGATATACTATAAGGATACTTTTTCTACAAGATTAGAAAACATCAATTTATTTTTATAATTAAACAAATTGATATTGAAGTTACTTTTTTTACAATGCGGATAATCCCACAATGTCGTAACAGATGTGCTTACCATAGAAAAAATCAACTACGAAAGACTCTGGTTGTCACGGGATTCGAACCCGCTGCCTCTGGATTGCCGGTCCAACGTGCTACCAATTACACCAGACGACCTTCCGTCGATCACAGCGAACTTTTCCAATGGTATTGTGAATCTAATCACTAGCGACATCTGTACGTAATGTTTCGAAGGTACTACAACCTTAAGCCACACTCCTAAGACGTATGCATCACATAATCGTCTGCAAGCTCGGCAACTCTACGCTGCGTTGAATTTGCTAGAGAGGGCGCTGTAATCAATACAAGATTAGAAAACATCAATTTATTTTTATAATTAAACAAATTGATATTGAAGTTACTTTTTTTACAATGCGGATAATCCCACAATGTCGTAACAGATGTGCTTACCATAGAAAAAATCAACTACGAAAGACTCTGGTTGTCACGGGATTCGAACCCGCTGCCTCTGGATTGCCGGTCCAACGTGCTACCAATTACACCAGACGACCTTCCGTCGATCACAGCGAACTTTTCCAATGGTATTGTGAATCTAATCACTAGCGACATCTGTACGTAATGTTTCGAAGGTACTACAACCTTAAGCCACACTCCTAAGACGTATGCATCACATAATCGTCTGCAAGCTCGGCAACTCTACGCTGCGTTGAATTTGCTAGAGAGGGCGCTGTAATCAATACAAGATTAGAAAACATCAATTTATTTTTATAATTAAACAAATTGATATTGAAGTTACTTTTTTTACAATGCGGATAATCCCACAATGTCGTAACAGATGTGCTTACCATAGAAAAAATCAACTACGAAAGACTCTGGTTGTCACGGGATTCGAACCCGCTGCCTCTGGATTGCCGGTCCAACGTGCTACCAATTACACCAGACGACCTTCCGTCGATCACAGCGAACTTTTCCAATGGTATTGTGAATCTAATCACTAGCGACATCTGTACGTAATGTTTCGAAGGTACTACAACCTTAAGCCACACTCCTAAGACGTATGCATCACATAATCGTCTGCAAGCTCGGCAACTCTACGCTGCGTTGAATTTGCTAGAGAGGGCGCTGTAATCAATACAAGATTAGAAAACATCAATTTATTTTTATAATTAAACAAATTGATATTGAAGTTACTTTTTTTACAATGCGGATAATCCCACAATGTCGTAACAGATGTGCTTACCATAGAAAAAATCAACTACGAAAGACTCTGGTTGTCACGGGATTCGAACCCGCTGCCTCTGGATTGCCGGTCCAACGTGCTACCAATTACACCAGACGACCTTCCGTCGATCACAGCGAACTTTTCCAATGGTATTGTGAATCTAATCACTAGCGACATCTGTACGTAATGTTTCGAAGGTACTACAACCTTAAGCCACACTCCTAAGACGTATGCATCACATAATCGTCTGCAAGCTCGGCAACTCTACGCTGCGTTGAATTTGCTAGAGAGGGCGCTGTAATCAATACAAGATTAGAAAACATCAATTTATTTTTATAATTAAACAAATTGATATTGAAGTTACTTTTTTTACAATGCGGATAATCCCACAATGTCGTAACAGATGTGCTTACCATAGAAAAAATCAACTACGAAAGACTCTGGTTGTCACGGGATTCGAACCCGCTGCCTCTGGATTGCCGGTCCAACGTGCTACCAATTACACCAGACGACCTTCCGTCGATCACAGCGAACTTTTCCAATGGTATTGTGAATCTAATCACTAGCGACATCTGTACGTAATGTTTCGAAGGTACTACAACCTTAAGCCACACTCCTAAGACGTATGCATCACATAATCGTCTGCAAGCTCGGCAACTCTACGCTGCGTTGAATTTGCTAGAGAGGGCGCTGTAATCAATACAAGATTAGAAAACATCAATTTATTTTTATAATTAAACAAATTGATATTGAAGTTACTTTTTTTACAATGCGGATAATCCCACAATGTCGTAACAGATGTGCTTACCATAGAAAAAATCAACTACGAAAGACTCTGGTTGTCACGGGATTCGAACCCGCTGCCTCTGGATTGCCGGTCCAACGTGCTACCAATTACACCAGACGACCTTCCGTCGATCACAGCGAACTTTTCCAATGGTATTGTGAATCTAATCACTAGCGACATCTGTACGTAATGTTTCGAAGGTACTACAACCTTAAGCCACACTCCTAAGACGTATGCATCACATAATCGTCTGCAAGCTCGGCAACTCTACGCTGCGTTGAATTTGCTAGAGAGGGCGCTGTAATCAATACAAGATTAGAAAACATCAATTTATTTTTATAATTAAACAAATTGATATTGAAGTTACTTTTTTTACAATGCGGATAATCCCACAATGTCGTAACAGATGTGCTTACCATAGAAAAAATCAACTACGAAAGACTCTGGTTGTCACGGGATTCGAACCCGCTGCCTCTGGATTGCCGGTCCAACGTGCTACCAATTACACCAGACGACCTTCCGTCGATCACAGCGAACTTTTCCAATGGTATTGTGAATCTAATCACTAGCGACATCTGTACGTAATGTTTCGAAGGTACTACAACCTTAAGCCACACTCCTAAGACGTATGCATCACATAATCGTCTGCAAGCTCGGCAACTCTACGCTGCGTTGAATTTGCTAGAGAGGGCGCTGTAATCAATACAAGATTAGAAAACATCAATTTATTTTTATAATTAAACAAATTGATATTGAAGTTACTTTTTTTACAATGCGGATAATCCCACAATGTCGTAACAGATGTGCTTACCATAGAAAAAATCAACTACGAAAGACTCTGGTTGTCACGGGATTCGAACCCGCTGCCTCTGGATTGCCGGTCCAACGTGCTACCAATTACACCAGACGACCTTCCGTCGATCACAGCGAACTTTTCCAATGGTATTGTGAATCTAATCACTAGCGACATCTGTACGTAATGTTTCGAAGGTACTACAACCTTAAGCCACACTCCTAAGACGTATGCATCACATAATCGTCTGCAAGCTCGGCAACTCTACGCTGCGTTGAATTTGCTAGAGAGGGCGCTGTAATCAATACAAGATTAGAAAACATCAATTTATTTTTATAATTAAACAAATTGATATTGAAGTTACTTTTTTTACAATGCGGATAATCCCACAATGTCGTAACAGATGTGCTTACCATAGAAAAAATCAACTACGAAAGACTCTGGTTGTCACGGGATTCGAACCCGCTGCCTCTGGATTGCCGGTCCAACGTGCTACCAATTACACCAGACGACCTTCCGTCGATCACAGCGAACTTTTCCAATGGTATTGTGAATCTAATCACTAGCGACATCTGTACGTAATGTTTCGAAGGTACTACAACCTTAAGCCACACTCCTAAGACGTATGCATCACATAATCGTCTGCAAGCTCGGCAACTCTACGCTGCGTTGAATTTGCTAGAGAGGGCGCTGTAATCAATACAAGATTAGAAAACATCAATTTATTTTTATAATTAAACAAATTGATATCGAAGTTACTTTTTTTACAATGCGGATAATCCCACAATGTCGTAACAGATGTGCTTACCATAGAAAAAATCAACTACGAAAGACTCTGGTTGTCACGGGATTCGAACCCGCTGCCTCTGGATTGCCGGTCCAACGTGCTACCAATTACACCAGACGACCTTCCGTCGATCACAGCGAACTTTTCCAATGGTATTGTGAATCTAATCACTAGCGACATCTGTACGTAATGTTTCGAAGGTACTACAACCTTAAGCCACACTCCTAAGACGTATGCATCACATAATCGTCTGCAAGCTCGGCAACTCTACGCTGCGTTGAATTTGCTAGAGAGGGCGCTGTAATCAATACAAGATTAGAAAACATCAATTTATTTTTATAATTAAACAAATTGATATTGAAGTTACTTTTTTTACAATGCGGATAATCCCACAATGTCGTAACAGATGTGCTTACCATAGAAAAAATCAACTACGAAAGACTCTGGTTGTCACGGGATTCGAACCCGCTGCCTCTGGATTGCCGGTCCAACGTGCTACCAATTACACCAGACGACCTTCCGTCGATCACAGCGAACTTTTCCAATGGTATTGTGAATCTAATCACTAGCGACATCTGTACGTAATGTTTCGAAGGTACTACAACCTTAAGCCACACTCCTAAGACGTATGCATCACATAATATCATATACTTTTTCTTCATAGAAACCATTTATAGAAAGCCCTTATCTAAAAATAAACTGCGAATAGACTATCAATAGATAAATTCGTTTTAAGCCTTCAGGCCCATGTTACTTGGGAGTAAACAAAATCCAAGCAAGTCAATTTGAATTTAAAATCCCATATATATATCGTCCCATTACTGCAATTACCAGCTATGTGCACGTATCCCTTATCTTATAGGGATAAGTTCGCTCTTGTAGTAACATATTTATGATTGTCTCGAATTTCATCTTATGTATAATAAAGTGCTTATCATGATTTAAAATCCAAGTTAATCTCAACTATACTCAGTCATTAATTGATAAAATTATTGAAATTGTACATGTCAACACAAATACAGAAATCATTCATAGCTTTCAAATAGTTATCATTCTGCGACCATATACAGGGTGGCCCATTCGAATCGGTCTGTATGGGAAAGTCTGAAACTATAAAACATACGAAGATTTGTTCTTAGGAACCATGTCACCGATTTTGATAAAAAGAAAAACTGCATTCATACATTTGAAAAAAAAACTGTACCAGCTCGGGAATCGAACCCAGTTGTTTTGAAAACACAAACGTACACTATTTTTATTCAAATATCGTTTGTGTAGGTCTTAAGCAGTAAATGTCTCTAAGAAACATGATGTCTTAAATTAATGGAATTCATTGTTTTCACGTACTTAAATTTATTTTACTAGATGTTTGTGTTGTGTAAATTTTAAGTACAAAAGTTTTATTTATTCATATTTATCAACGTAGTTTTTCTTATTATTAAAATCGATGACATGGTTCCTAAGAACAAATCTTCGTATGTCATATAGTTTCAGACTTTCCTATAATGACCGATTTGAATGGGCCACGCTCTATAACAATAACATGGACGTCTAACGCCAGCTCAAAAATGCCCCCAAAACCAATTGTTCAATTGTGCCAAGATGGGCAGAACATAGCGCTTTTCTTAACACCGCGCATATTTCGGTGCAACATCTTTGACAAATAGCCCACCTAACGAAGACCAAAAGCTGCCTGCCGGGGGAATAAACTCGTGTATCAGCGAATTTTGGCATAGTTGTAGTAACTTATGTCCTAGAACGTTTTTTACTGTAAGCCACGGTTTAAGAGTAATTTACGAAAAATTAAAAATAAGGACCTTTACACCCCTCTCCCCCCGTTAGCTCCACCCCTAACCACCAGTACTTTTAGTACGTGGTTTAAAACACCATTCCCTACAACTATGCCAAAATTCGCTTATACACGAGTTTTTTCCTCTGAGTTTTCTTCGTTTGGTGTACTAAAATGTTTATAGAATATAGCCAATCAACTATTTTTAAATGGCGGCTTAGTTAAGTATTATAGGTTGATATTGAAATTCATTACCATGATGCATTGAAGAGGGGTGAAACTTGTCAACTAAAATTCTGGACCGTTTTAGAAAGGCAATTTAGTATGGCGTACGGCTTCCGTGTTTTATTTGTTCGTAGTCATCATTAGATACATATCTACAGATGTAGTGCAAAATCTTTTTCCTTCGTATTTTCACGGAAACGCCCGAATTTATCTTTCTGTTCAATTCACTTTAGTGCAATGGATACCTACTGAAGTTGATTGTGACAGCAGTATGAATTCGGACATATCTGTGGAATTCAGAAAAAAAAAGTTTTGCGCTATATCTATACATTACATTTCAATGCAATTAATCAATCAATCTATCAATTAAATAAATTAATTTTAGTAAGTCATTTTACTCGTAAGTTGCCGGCAATATAAGTTGCGCAATATCTGAACGAACCTAGTATTCAAAATATGTTTAATTAATTTCTAATTATATTGAACAGTGCTAAATCCGTGTTATTTTAATCAGTTCTTACCATTGCATTATCCTAAACATTGACACAATAAAATAGTGCTAGGTTATGTATATTTCTTTGATCGGTTTAATTACATTGCCTTTTTGTTTATTTTTGGTCTTGATCAACATAATATCTACTATACTCGTAGTTACAATAAAACCTGATCACTTGATTTTATTTCAGTAAAGACAATGAACCGAATGAAAATACTTAGTATCATCACAATTGATAATTGATAAATAACGGCAATATAACCATTCATGTACCTATTCTGACTAAATAACAAGATAATTAAAATTGCTATTTTAAAGGTATAATATAAATTAAGGTACCTAATATGTAAATTTACTTAACTGACACAAATCTAGAATAAAATCTATAAATTAGATTAGGGCTCAGATTTCTGTGCGATTTTAAAAACACAAAGGAAGATAACACCAGTATTGTTTATCGATATAATGCAGAAGCAAAATATTTAGTGTTTTTTTCGCTACCCCATAGCCAACTTAATTAAATTGGGACCTGTTAAGATGTTTCTACTCAGACTAGTCACGAGCAGAGCTACTTTAATCCTTATATTTGAATAAATTGTCCCAAATTCTCCATAAATTTTCATTGTTTCAATTTCGCATACAAAATCTATGAAAAAGGGTGACGCAAACAAGTGAAGGAAACTTTCTAGGACACTTTGTTTCCATGAACAAATTAAAGAACTCTTTAATCTGGGTAAAATTATCACAAACTGCCATTTAAATCAAACGTACTTACTAGCCCATTTGGTAAATAACCTATAACTAGTCAGTTGAATACCTGCCGTTTCGTATTTCGTACCTACAATTAGGTAAGCTAGCTAAGCTATCGGCGCGCTCGCTTGATTATAGCTTAAGCAATCCCTTGTTTTCTTGTTTGAGAAGCAAGGTAAATGTTTTTTATGTGTATAATTAAACATTATTTCGATACATTGTCTACTTTTCGAAAAACAGGGATTTCAATTTCAGCAGTGTGTTTTAGCTCTTCTGTAAAATTTGCTAAAACCGACTTGCTTGTTTTTTTAACATACGAGATTTTTTGAGATTGCATTGCGAATTTCTGTTAAAATGTCTAGGTATCGATTTCGATCAAAGTGTTGGTATAAAGGCTTTCAAAAACAACAACCCCAGAGAATATGGTTTCTTTCTCGGAAAAAATATTTTTCTAGATTTTTCGTTTTTAGCAAACAATTTTGTTTTTAGGGTTCCGTAGCCAAAAAGGCCTAAATATGACTATCAAGGCCTATCTTACAATTCCCGAATTGATACATCTGTCAGATAACTAAAATTCACCAGGCACATAGAAGAAAAGGACAGATATCATTTATCTGACACATATATTTTATTTGTATATATTGCAACAGGCCCTAAGCCATATAGCCATTTCTACCTCTCAAATTGATCTGTTGTTCAACTCATCACTAATAAATAATTTCAAGTATTACTACTTAACTAGATAGTTCTGCCAGCATAATTATGTGTACGTTTTGTTCGTGCCAAAGAGAACAGTAAATTAAAACAAGCAAAAGAAGTTTAGTTTAGAGTGTCTTTCCGATATGGTAAGTAGAGACTATTTAATTATGTCCCTCAGTCTATAGTACTAGATACAAGATTATTATATACGAGTACGTATTCAATATTATGAAGATCTATAAGAACCATTTCTTGTTCAGTGAATACTTTAGGAAATAATAGAAAGATATAAAAAAAAATATGACAACAAACACGTAATTACACATTTAAAAGGAAAAGAAACAATGACAAAGTTCACAATGTGTGCCATAAAACTCTAATCGCTACGAATATACAAAACGCTTACGTTTAAGCATTCAGAAATACAAAAATTATCATGAAAACCTAACTTTATAACCATATTCAACTTTTGAGAACTTTGTTCAGAAAAAAATGCATTGTCGATCCTTCAAATTAAATAAATCCTGTGCATATATTTGGACATGTCCCTAGTAATTTTTTTAATCGAATTTTGTGTATAATATTTATATGTCCGATGTCATATTGATCCCCCTTCGAGCTTCAGTTAACTTTTTGCACTGAGGTTATTCTAATCAGCAATGTAAATTTAGTCATTCTCATGAACAAAGTTGTCAAAAGAATCCATTAAAACATTCACATTACGAGTACTGGAAGCATTTGGTCGTATTTGACTTACCGGCGGCGCGTAAACTAGCTGCACTAGTCTTATCCTCGGTGCGTCGGCTGATTTTATATGTTCCTATGCAAGTAGGACATAGATAACTATACTCCCAATATTCTGGCTTCAAGTAGGTATAATATATTCCATTTCATCTGTACAAAGACATGATTTTTGGATCAGAATGCTTTTTTTCTCAAATTCCGCAATATTCCAAAGTCGTAATATTAAAAAATAAGTACATGGTGCGGAAAACTTCTAGCCGTAACGCAAAAATTGGCAAGGTTTATACGGGAAGCATACGACTTTTCGGCAAGTTTGCGTTAGGTGCTGACGCAGCGAAAATATTTTTTGTGTTATGTCCACTTTTTACCCATTCCAAGTCCACTTTTTACCCGTTCCAAGTCCACTACTACTACGGAACGCCTGAAATACCCGCTAGTTAAGTTTGACCTGACATGCTTTTTTTCCATTTTCACAAGCAAATTCCATGAAATGGACTTTTTATTTATCATCCAGGGGCCTGTTGCATATTATTTTACAAACTGAATACAAACGGATGCTTGTATTCGATTACATTGCAGAATACAATGCTACCGTGAACGGTAAAATAGTTATGTTGCGAGTACATTTCAAAAACAGCTTTCTAGTATGTACCAAGATATTATAATCATTGTTAGCAGCGGACAAAATGAATGCACAAACTATGCAAGCACTTAGTTGAGTACCTGTAGATGCAAAATAGATAAAAGAGAACTAGTTAATAATAATAGTTTTTTTTTGTTTCACAACCACCAGAAAAGACTTATTATCTTATCGAAAATACTAGGTGCATCTAGTAGCGTCATTGTCAGTCCGAAAAACAAAAGTTGTCAAAACTCGGTGGTCAAAACTTAACAGCTTTTATAAATCTATGTTACGATTTGATTGTATATGGCTATAGACCGGGGAACCTAGTTGTACCTACCGTCATTTTATCCCAAAATTAGTATAGAAATTCTAAAGAAATGAAAAAAAAAAGAAATTCCTTAACTTTAAGTATGTCCACCAAAAAGACGATAACTTAAATCTGACAATGACCTAGTAACGTGTTAATATATGGTTAATATCCAAATTTGAATAATAGTTTTTCACGTACTGCGCAGCTAGCACAACTTTTTGTTGCTTTCAAAATGTAGTTTTATAGTGTGTCTAAACAACATACCAAAAAGGCAGCGATACTACTTGCTTTGCGAATTTAGGGTAAAATTATGAAAGTTTTTACCGTACTAAAGAGTGGTATTTTGTCGAATGCAAAAAAAATGTACATAGTTATGGTATTCATCAAACAAAAAATCACGATCGCGTCAATTGTGTTAAAAAAGTTAGTCATACTAATTATAGTTTGTACTCTGTTCACCAACCTTCGGCAGTACAAAAAGGCGGAGAATTGAGGGCTATACTCGGAGTTTCACTGCGTGATCGAATCAGAAATGAGGAGATCCCTAGGCGAACTAAAGTTACGGATATAGCCCTCCGGATTAGCAAGCTGAAGTGGCAATGAGCAGGCCACATTGTACGCAGAGCAGATGGTCGATGGGGTCGAAAAGTGCTCAAATGGAGACCAGGCAAGGCAAACGCAGCGTAAGTCGTCAACCCACAAGATGGACAGACGACCTTATGAAGGTCGCCCGGACACGCTGAATGCAGGTCGCATCTAACCGGTACATGTGGAGGTCCAGAAGAGAGGCCTATGTTCAGCAGTGGACGTCTTATGGCTGAGATGATGACGATGAGGCACGTATTGTTGATCGCTCATAAAACATTAGAATTTGTAGCCTTTTTCACTGCCAAAAGTTGTTACACAAAATGTAACTTCATAACACAATAATTATGACGTTAAATTTTGTTTTCATGAATGGCGTTTAACTATGTAGAATTTTATTTCAATCTGCCCATATCCGTGAGTGTATGTTTTGTTAATAACTACTTCTCCAAACAAATCTGGGTTGTACATTTAGTGTTCATTCTTCTTTGAATTTTCTGCAACTATCGCCATAAAATCAAAGAAAGTCGGATTTTTCAAGAACTATAAACGTAATATGTTGATCTCGTTTTTACAAAATATTATTTTGTCGAATGTTCTCCGGCGTTAGCCGAGATCCGCCTAAGGGCGTATTGATAAACGAGCGCTTAGCCCACACGACACGCATACAAATATATTGCTGGGTATATTTCATGTTTAACGTCTGGTTTGTCGCGACTTGCGATGTGTGCGAGACTCCGAGGTTTACGTCTCGCGATGTTCTGCTAATGCTAGGTGCTATATCAATAATTATTGATATGTACATATTGAATAACTCACACCTTAATACCCGTAGTGGATATAATGTCATTGGCTCATGTAAACTATATTTATCAAGTTAACTACTTACACGAAACTTTTACAAGAAAATCATTTTTGGGACTTTTTTAAGACATCTATTTTCATCTGCTCATCGACGGCGTAACTGTAGGTACATCACGATGCACATTGCGCATATTTTTCGACACAATTTTTGTATTCTTTTAGTACTGAATTTTCTGCTCTACACCATGACGAGGAGGCTAGACCGCACGATTTTTATTAATTTGCCAATTTAAGTTTCGACATTTATTTTTTATCTACCGATTCTTATTACCTTTTAGAAAAAACATGCTAACAATTTTGATTCTTCAGTTTAAACGTATTATTAAACGTTACTCAATATGTACTTAAAAGAGAAAACCAGCTTCCACTTCGTCACTAATAAGCAGAATATGACAAGATTGTTCTTATTGCAGATTTGGGACAAAGATTGTATAATAATTTTAAAAAGATGGATGTCGGCAACTTCGCAGTAGCCCCGGGAGTTTCAGTTTTAAGATAATACTCGATTTTCGAAAGCTGTAAAATATTTTACGACGACAAAGGGCGGTGCCGAGAATCTGCAAGCGTTGCTAACTATGGTGCTGAAGGACTGACAAAATCAAGAACTTTGCTGGTAAATATACACTGAATATAATGAATAAATCGGCCAAGAGCATGTCGGGTCAGTGTAGTTTGAAAAATTATAACGGGCCGATTATGTTCGAAATAGTTTTATTTGAAAGTATTCTATAAGTCCACTATTCATGATTTTTGAAATCACGTATCAGAAGTTAGATAACACATCTTTTTTTTATTATCTCCAAAAATATTGATTTCGGAAAAAACTTTCTTTTAACACCCCTATTAATTAAAAAATACCTTCAACAATACCCCACTCAGTAGGAAAACAGCAAAATAAAACAACTCAATACTTTACGATTAGGGGAGCTATTTTATTCGATGACTTTCTCGGCTTGATTAATAATTAATATGTATACCTGTAAACCGACACCATATTGCTTGCTAAGTAGGTAGGTAAGGTATTGTGAACTGAGGCTTGTAAGTAGAAAATATTTATTTTTAACGCTAATTCAATTTCATTACCACACCAATTAATCCTAACTACAAACTGAAGGGAAAAATTGGAATTTTAACTTTTGTTATATCAATTTAACCATCAAATATTGCCATTCCAAACTAGTTGACATAACAACAACATAATTCCAAAACTATGCCCATTCTGGATTACTGTATTTGATCAAAATGATATACTTTGTGAATATTTATATTCAGTGTGTAATCTGGCGAATTGAACAAAGTATATAATTATGAACTCATAAATTAAGCAAAAATCCAGTTTCAATTTGTTTGATAATGATTTAAATTTATTTCCATGAAACTAAAATTAGGAAATAAAACATAAACGCAGACCAAAATACATATTGTCAAATTGAGGTATTTTTCATAAAAAATTCGGCTGTACCTACTTGATAATATTAATGTATAAAAATCAAGTTGTGTTTTGTAGGTTTGTTAGGGTAAAATGAAACGATTGATCTTTATGCAGGTAGACAGATAATCGTCTTTATGCTGCAGAGCATTAGAACGACTATAAACTGACTCATCTTACCACAAAGCACCATCTATATCTAGTTTTAAAAGTCAATCAAAAAACACTTCCAGCATGATTTTGCTTGGCAACCATGTTAATATTAACTGTAGACCTATAAGTCAAGAAATTGTCGTTTAATAAGTCTCCAGTATCATTGATCAGTAACAAATTATAAACTGAGGAAAGAAACTTATACAGGGTGTCACAGGGTGGAACGGAACGACGACCTTTCCCGCTACCGACCGAGTCTACCAACCATTACGATGAATTTTCAGTATGGGACCAACGTCGAAAACGTACATGGAAAATTTACTTTTCCATAGGTACTATTAAACTCTAACTAATCGCTCACTTTGTATTAGGGGTTTTTTTTTTTTAATATTTCGATGTTGGTACTATACTGAAAGTTCATCGTAATGGTTGGTATACTCGGTCGGTAGCGGGAAAGGTTGTCGTTACGTTCCACCCATCTCTATTTCTTGTACCAATTATGAAAAGAGCATCATGATTATTTTGTCTCGGCCTGAAGAGCAATTATCTACTACCCTCTAGCTATCAAAGTATATTTATTAATAGCATGGGCCATTCTGTCCATTCATGGCTCCAAAGGTATAATAATACGTAGGTATACGCGTATGTTCTTCATTTTTATATAATTTGCAAACATGATATTCAAAATGTCTTTAGTTTCCAATAAACGTCATTAAATAGGTGCTGAATCGAAGTGTTAGTTGTATTTTATATTGTAATCAACTCTTCCAAATAATTAATAGATTATCGTAAACCATGAAAATAATAAAATAGTGCTGGATTAAAAATAATTATTTTAAGACAGAAAATTGTCTTAGCTTAATTAGTTGCAGTAATGATGGTCATTTCCTACGATTTCTGAATCCTTCTGTGAATACTTATGACATGTTTAATGAAAGTACCTGGTGTACGTAACGGTACCTAATATATACTTAATTAGCACTCAAAATATTCGTTTGCTCCTATTATGGTACACGAGATAGCAAGCGAGCAAAACCACACGTGCATTTTATTTCTTCTAATTTTGTATTAGTTACACAAAACTACTATTCTATCGCAGTAGCAATTATTTTCATTGTCTGTGTTTTGGCCTACCTGATGCTAAAGCGGGAACAAGGCCCGAATAATTGCAGACAAAACAATGTTTAATTGTGAAATACTATTTGATGTTCTGTTGTTTTTTAACAACGGTTATTACTATTTAACCAGCGCAATAACCGCAGCATACTCGCATAGAGCATCTTTTGTACCGACACCGACCTCTGAACCGGGTATTCCAGTGCTTACCGAGCACACTCATAATTTCAAGGTTCAGGCACATAATACTAAAAATAAAAAAAAATAAAAAACTAATTTCAAAATTCTTTATTCCAGGTTTCAGGTTGTTAAACCAGTACAAATTTCATAGTTGCCGGTGTCTCCTTTTATAGTATTTTATGCAACTCTTGTTTAAAAGAGGTCAAAAAACGTGAGTGGCGTGGGTAACAATTTGAGGCGAAGCCGAAAATAGTTATTAAAGATGCCACGAGCATTTTTTGACTCAGTTAAACAATGTTGCATACAATACTTTTTCTACGACCATACGACCACACATTTAAATCAAATTGTAAATTTGAGAAACTATGGTTTACTGTTCATCTGATTTTTTTTTTAAATTAGTTTGGCAGCCATGTATTTCATTAAGTCATGTATACGCGAGGTGTCTTAAAATGCAAAAAACGCACTGCGTGTAAACCTGAATGCTTTTCTAGGGAATAGACAATAAAGACTTATCTTGACATCTGTAAGGTAGGGGCTTAAAGGTGTGATCACGACCACGTAAATGACAAAAAAAAAGTACGGGAGTAGAAATAGTACATTACTACCGAGGCCGCGAAGTGACTGGTTGCCGGCCGAATATATATAGACGGCCGAGCGAAGCGAGGCCGGATAGTATTCGGACGGCAACCCGTCACTTCATGGCCGAGGTATGTATAATGCTTTTCTCAAACATGCAATGAAATGAAACAAAAAAAATATATCTTCATCCTAAGAAATTATAAGTCAACTACATAACTGTTTTTGAAACAACAAAAGTCAAATACTTTTTTTTAATATTTTTAGTCCTTGTGGATAGGCGAAAGCACTAAGCTATACTGCCTTAAAAATCAAATACGACACCGACGCTTCATTTTTTTTTAAGTTTGACATGTTTAAAAGGTGCAAATTTTTCGAGGGGCCGCACATAGTGTGCCACTAAGAGGGATAGACATAGTCACTTACTACTAAGAAGATACTTGTGTGTGTGGCACTTAGACTTAGCATCTAACACACACACACACAAAAAATAGTGGCACAGTGATAAGGACGGACGATTATCGTTCCTTTTCACTTCCACTAGTAAAAAGTTTCATAAGACCATCCCTTTCGTTCATTGCTATTATTATTACGTTGTCAAATCCATATCCATATTCTAAATCCATGAAATTTTTACTTTAAATAAGCGGTATTAGACGATGCGGTCTGTTGGGTCCAATTTATCGCATGTGGTGATCGGGGCCGACGGATCGCACCGTATAATACTGCTTTTTAAACATTATTTTGAGTATTTATTGTACATATTTTAAATTATATAATTTAAATACCTAATTATAACTGCAACAATTAGCCAATCATTTTTTTAAATACTAATATTACTTACAGATAATTATTGGCTAAAAGCCAAGATGCCAGGTCACAACCCTATGTCAAATGAAAATTAAAAAAGAGGCACTTGCCGGCCTAGGCTGGCAACGAGGTACTTCCCGGCCGCTTTTTAGGCACGTAACTACAACATTTCATTGCATGTTTGAGAAATAGTACATTACTACCGAGGCCGGGAAGTGACTGGTTGCCGGCCGAATATATGTAGACGGCCGAGCGAAGCGAGGCCGGATAGTATTCGGACGGCAACCCGTCACTTCATGGCCGAGGTATGTATAATGCTTTTCTCAAACATGCAATGAAATGAAACAAAAAAAAAATCTTCTTTCTAAGAAATTACAAAGCACAACAAAAGTCAAATTCGACACCGACACCTCATTTTTTTTTAAGATTGACCTGTTTGAAAGTTGCAAATTTTTACATTTAAAAAGCGGTATTAGACGGCGCGGTCGGTTGGGTCCAATTAATTGCATGCAGTGATCGGGGCCGACGGATCGCGCCGTATAATACTGCTTTTTAAATATTAATTTGAGTAGTTATTGTACATTTATTTTAAATTATTTAATTTAAATACCTAATTATAACTGCAAAAATTTGCCAACCATTTTTTTAATACTAATATTACTTACAGATAATTATTGGCTAAAAGCCAAGATGCCAGGTCACAACCCTATGTCAAATGAAAATTAAAAAAGAGGCACTTGCCGGCCTAGGCCGGCAACGAGGTACTTCCCGGCCACTTTTTAAGCACGTAACTACAACATTTCATTGCATGTTTGAGAAAAAGTTATTTACAAAATAACCTGTGCTAGGAGGCACCACTCTTCCGTAACTACAATTAAAATAATAATTTAACTAAACTTAGGTTATTTTATTTTTAAACATTTATAGGGGTGTGTACGTGTGGGTGTGTGTGTGTGTGTGTGTGTGTGTGTGTGTGTGTGTGTGTGTGTGTATGTGTGTATGTGTGTGTGCGAGTGTGGTTGCGCTTGAACTATACTAGGTTCAGGTGAACCAATTCTAGTGCCTCGACTTTTTAAGAGTTGTGGATTGATATCATCATCATCATATCAGCCAAAAGACGTCCACTGCTGAACATAGGCACCCCCCAAAGATTGCCACAATGACCGGTCCTGTGCCACCCGCATCCAATGGACTCCTGCGACCTTCACCAGGTCATCAGTGGATTGAAAATATATTTTCGATTTGTTTTCCTGTAACAATTGAAATGAGTTTCCATGAAAATGAAAGTAGCTATGAAATAAAAAATAACAAGCCTGAAAAGATTTTCCCTGGTGCAAAAGTAATAGTGTAAATTAAATAAGGGTCTAGGTTGTATATTTTGTATAAATAACTACAATTACATACAAAATTAAATCTAAAAAGTATAACTAAACTAGATAAAATCTAAAATAAAACTAAATAAAATCTAAAATAAATCTAAAACAAGTCCCTGCGGCATGGTACTCAAGACGCTGGCAGCATTTCCTCACTGAATTGCCAATCTAATGAGCGAGGAAGCTGCCAGCCCTTGGGTCTCCCGTGTCGTCTCTGAGTCTCTTCGATAGGTCTTTGAAGAGACTCAGAGCACTAGGACCCCACGGACCAAAGGTCTCGACGCCGAGACCACTGTATTTTCCCACCTTGGATTTTTCGGCCGCCTCTGCTGCATCCGCTGCCCTCGCAAAGGTTCGGTGGAGATGAGACTCTAAATAAAATACGGTATCAGGTTTAAGAAATGTTGTTATCAGTAGGTACGATAAATCATGAAAAGTTAAAAGTAATTTAATTCGTTACCAAATGATTTACACTTCTTTCTGTATGCTGTTCATGATAAAGTGCAATTAATGGACAAATCATCGAAATTGACCCATATCGATATTATTAAATATTTTAAAGACGGATTTTAATCGCATAAACTGACATTTAATTATATCCTGACGTTTCGGGCATGACGGGTGTAAACCCGTGGTCGCAGGCAGACTGGAGAGAAAATGTATCAACACCTTCGAGCTGCGCGGGTTTTTCGAACTACCCGCCCTTGGTCTTGATTATTCACTTCTAGGCTAGGGTTGTCACTAGGCCTACACACAACACTCACAACATCCAATGGCCTTAGAGTGGGTGATTAAGACCCATTTGTCTTTAAAATATGAGTGATAATCGTGAAAGAAACCTGGTTAGAAACCTTACCTACTCTTTTTTAAGTTACCACCCACCTGCGCTAGGTCAGCGACTAGAATATCATCGCTGAGCGCGTTTCAAAGAGCATGGCTCGAAATTAAACGTTGCAATTATTTCACCCGGCCACCGTCTCTGGAGTGATATTCATTTCATTTATCTTGACTAGTTTGTGTAAGTTCTGCATTAATGAGATTTTACCACAAACTCAACCGTGCATTACAACTATCAAAGTTGGTACCTGTGTGTTTCTTTTATCTATGCCTGATTAGGATTACATTTCAAAATACATTACGCGGCCTTATAAAATCCTGCCTTTGCCGTCTGTTTTTTTTTTATATCGCAGAATCGCTGACACAGGTCGTCGGTATTCATGGATATACATATTTATATAAATAGGTACATGTTATACCTACTAAGAGTAATAACTATTACAATCTTTATTGTTACTGAAAGCGTAAAACGTTTAAAAAATGTGGAATAATGCGGCAGCTCGACACGGAACCCTCGCTATTTCAAATGATGAGATAAAAGGAGCGTCTCTAGAAAGAAAGCCCCACTTTAGGGCCACTTGAATAAACATGAATATCGAATGCTTTTTTTTAATTCAACGATAACTATCGTCGATGAAGCTCTTTGCGGGCATTTTTATAAACTGTCAGAATTTAGTAGGTAAATACTAGAATTTATAACAAAATCATATAAAAAGACCAAATATTATTTAGAATACTAAACGTAACTACATACATATTTAAACGGCAAAAAGAACAAATAAGTATTCGTGGATGTTTTAAATTAATTATGCTGGGGCCAACCCTTCCATCCAAAGGCATCGTTAAGGTGATTGTTTAGTCATCAGAGCAAACAAGTAGAGTTAAATCATATCACTGTGTTTACCGCAGATAATATAGGCAATCACGAGTTTCGGTGTCTCTCAGGATCGTGCTGTGGTTTTACAAAGAGAGCGAGGATGGCGCGTGCCGCGCATCTAGAGAGCCGTGATAACGCCTGTCGAATCAGATTTGAATATGAATAGAATATTAATGAAAAACTTGCTCCCGACTATCAAGACGCCTTAGCGCCATTCGGATAATAGATAAGGCAACTACAGATCTCGAGCGAAATGAGAAACTGTAATATTGTTTTCGGAATGTCAGCTCGTTTATTTGTTAGGAGGACGCTTGCAAAATAGAATTCGCTGCCGGTTTCGTAGCTGACCTCTTTGCTTGTCGGATTATCTTATCGTCCCAGTCGACAGTCCTAGTTTCACTCTTTCGAATTCAATGCATACTTAAATAGCACGAAGTGTTCTAGTTTCTCACTCTTAGAAATATAACTAACGTGAGAATCAAACATATTAAAATATTATTGAACAGGGTTACTCACGTATTTAAGTCGATGATTGCTCGACATGTTTCGACCCATTAAGAGGATACTCGTCCGGACCACCCGGCCAAAGCCCGACGCATACTGCGGGACTTCTTTATGTAATAATATTCCTTTTCTCCATTATAAAGTACATGGAATAAGGTTAAGTGTACATATGCAGCTCTCTGTGTGTAGCTAATTTAGCTCTCTCTCTCTCTCTCTCTCTCTCTCTCTCTCTCTCTCTGTCAGTATTTTTTATTCGTGCGACGAAAATAGTTACTTGCCGTATTTGGCATCTTGGCTAAAAAACCTTGGTAAAATGGTTAGAATACTTGAAAATAAATTCTAGCCATTTTCCAGCCACTTCAATGAATCATAGGTTTTGGGATCCACGTCGTTGATGGTTTATTTTTATGGGGTT
>JALPQI010006673.1:0-52335 GCA_025490895.1 Thaumatotibia leucotreta | reverse complement strand
AAAATAACGACCTGGGTAAGGCCGCGGATTTTGACGAATTCGGAGCTTAAAATTTGTCTTGCTCATTAAAAAAAACTGGTAACATCTAGAGAACTCTGATCAATTTTAAAATATTCCCCTATGCACAGTTACATGTAACCAAATGAAATAGCTAATTTAGCACTTTATATAAAATTAATAAATAAATATTTCTGCCAAAAACGTAACGTAAGTCGAAAAAGTTTTTCGACTACGAGTACTTAAAACTTTTTTTTTTCATAATTTTAGACTTGTCAACATTTAAATGTTTGTTTTCAAACCAAATTATAATGATAAACGATTGCTTCGTTCATTAAGCACTTATGATATGTGAACAATTTTACTGTTTTCTTTCCCTTTACGTTTTGGGTCACCAATTCCAAACTTTCGTTACGAAACTTTCGTAACGCTTTTTTAAGGTCATATTATTATTTTATAAGTTTTTATTTTAGCCAATGTTGGTAGACATTTGTTTATCGACACTAGGAACTCTTATTCTAGTAGGGCAACACCCATAGGCACACACTCACTCCCATTAATTCGTTGACAAATGGTTGTCACAGTGCACGCGGCGAAAGTTTTAGCAAAAAACGTCTAAAGTGGTAGTGTGATTTTCACGGTAAGTAGTGATTATTATGAAACGGCTGTTTTTTCATACGAAAGGGTTTAGTTTTAAACGTCAGTAGCATGTATCGTTCAGATTGCAATTATTTACCAAGATAATCAACCTTTTTTCAAATATACGTTACACTTTCGTTATGACGTTACATTTTTACAAAACGTAACGTATTTTTTATGTTACGTAACGAAAATATGTGATAAAGGGAAGTGCACATAGAAATTTACTAATTTAAATGAGTTATATTAGATTTTGAATGACAGCATACTGTAATCAGTGTTTGCGAAACAAATCAAATTATTTTGTTATTTAGGTATTTTGATTTGCGTTTTTTTAAGTAATCAGCTTTTTCCAGTGGGTAATTTTAACCTTATGGCTAATGTAATACTGTATAATTATTAACGCGTTTATTAATAACAGTTCAATTTCCATTTAAGCATTTATGGTGATTTATTGTAGTTTATTTAGTTCCAAAGATTATGGCATTAAAACATTTATAAATACTGTTAATTCAAGTAATTACTATGAGAAATTACATTATATGGGTTGACTATTATATTTGATAAAAACAAGTATTTAGCGATAAAAAATATGTTTTTTTTTTACGACCTTTATTTAATCAGAGTTCATACCAGTATGAGCTGAGCTTTATAGTAACTTTCGTTGCATTTTATGGTAACGTAACGTATTTTTTTTATGTTCTTTCTGTGTCACATTCGTCAAAATCCGCGGCCTTACCCACCTATGAGTGGCTTGTAAACATAATTTTGGGGTCTTGTGACTGGTACATTTTGGATTTTCGCTTTTCTCGATTTACGTTATTTTCAAATTTAATCGTATGTCTCGTTAGGTATGTACAATTTGTACACTGTAGAATACTTTAAAAGAAAACTATTTCGAACATAATAACCGCCCGGTTTTTGAATAACTACGGAACCCTACATTGAGCATGGCCCGACATGCTCTTGGCCGGTTTTTGATTGAGATTGTGAACGTGAAATTTAGTCAATTAAAATGATGATTGATCAATTGCTATAGGTACGACTGCTCTGTCTATTAAAAAATAATCACGATTAAACTAATCGTATATTCGTATCTAATCGGTAATTGATTATTAAATCGATTGATTGGCTAATTAAAAAAAAATCGATTAATGCCCATCTCTCGTTGCACTCTATACAAAATTGCCTTTGAAAAACGACCTTGAGACGTTATAAGATTATAGTTGGAATTTCTAAGAATTAACTTTAGACACTTTAGAAATGGGCCTGATATATATGACGTCGTCGTCGTCGGAAAAACGGTTAGCCTTACCCTCATATTAATAAGGTTTAATCTTTAACTGTCAAAACTTAATTCTTAAGGTGCATTCAGACCAAACGAGCATTCGCTATTCTATCACCCACTCTACGAAATCAACGAATCACGTTTTGAGTAACAATCGAATTTCGTAGAGTAGGGGCTTAGAATAGCGAATGCTCGTTTGGTCTGAATGCACCTTTAAAAATTTCCAACTATAGTATCAAATTATCAACCCCTCTTCGATATATCCCACGTTGAGTATTAGGTAACCTTTTCTATGCCACGTCAAAACCGATATAGCCTACTGTGCCACCCACGCCAATAAACATAAACAACTGTCGACTTTATTTATGTTTACTGTCACGGTATGAAAAGGTGCATTTTATTTTGAATATTCTGACTTCATATCAAGCCATTGGTGGGAAAGCGTTAATGTAAAGAAGTTTGCCTTCACACTTCCTCTCCTTACAAAATATCCTGTCACGAGGAGGACGAGGTAGCTCACACACACAGGCATAACACACAAACGCAGAATATTCTCTCATGGCTATGGTCTAGTAAGGCAAACTTCTACCGTCTACACTCATTCAAACTATCACACTACAATACATGCATAATGTTATAATAAAAAGTATGTACCGTAAAACTACCCAACTTTTGTCCAAAGTTTAGTGTAATTATTATATGATTGACGCAGTTGTTGCACAAAGTGTCCTCATTAATGATTAAAAAACGTAGATAAAACTTAAGCAAGACATTTCATGAAATAAAACTATGAAAACGGATAAACTCGCGTATATTAACTAATTTTTTCTACTCCTGACCTTTTTTTTGCTAGTTACATAGCTACGCACACTATTGTAAAGATATACATAATTACATCTGTCAAAAGTCTATAGTCTATTTCTCAAAAACGCACTCTCAGCCAGTATCGTAATGTCGCAGCGTTGTTCGGAAAGAGAAGGCACGCGAGATATATCGGCGGCTCTCGCTGCCAGACGTCGTCACTTTCCGAACAGACTCAAAAACGTACTGCGATCTGCCACAGACTGCCACATCACACCCATGATGGACGCCATATTGGATTTGTTCCCAACTTCGAGTTTTTACACTGCTACCAACATTAGTACGATATTATTATTACTTATTTATTACAATAATTAAAATTATTAACTAAATATTTAGAAAATAGAATGAAAATTAGTTTTTTCAATTATTTTAATTTGATATATTATATTTTTGTACCAATAACTAATTTCATATTATGTAAAAGTATTTTTATCACAGGCAAGTAAGCACGATTTTAAAAGTAAAGTTATCCATAGACAATGACAGCTGCATTAAAAAAAAAACCTTCCCGCTTTCCGCTACTAGTTGAAAGTCCTGCCGCGAACTTCGAAATTGGGTTTCGATCATTTGTCTCTGTCACTTGAACAAAATTATTATTAGAGTAACGGAGACGGATGCTCGACTTTTGCGAATTTCGAAGTTCGTGGACGGCCCCCAGTTGAGTATAGCGCTCGGTTTGATTTGAGTCGATTTGCATTAAAGTTTGTGCAGTGCCTAAAATCTATCTAAAATATGAGTTTTTCATCAAATCATCATTAATTTCTAATGTTCTGCCTGCTCTTCTTGGGAATGCAGGTAGGGATGAGCTATCAATGTTATATTAATTATACAAACTATGACTTATTGGTGACAACTGGAATACGTGTGTGGCGCTCAGTAATATAGGATATTTTATGAGTTCTGTGTATGCTATGCCTCTTAGTCGTAGAAAAAGTATAGTATGCAACGTTATACCACTATTGCATAAAATACTATTAACTTCATTCCGACGTTTCGAACACTTTACAGGGTTCGTGGTCTGCGGATGACTGAAAAAAAAAAAATAAAATAAAAATATTAAAAATAAAAAAAAATAAAAATAAAAATATCAAGAGATTTCCATTGATGCTTAATTACGAGTTGGACTTGCGGACCATAGTTGTAGTACTGGACTATAGTTGTATGGTTTTACGGTATGTACTTACTATGTATCAATTCATATTACACATATAAGCGTATTCGAACAAAAACGATATGAAGGTATCTATAATAATTGCATGTATTTTTTACAAAATAATAAGCCCTCATTTGCCTTAAGTATGGTCACATTAGAAATGACAAAACTCTTCGAATCGAAAACGGAATATAATAATATTATAAAATAGGCTTCGGGTATCGATTTTTAAATCCCATAGATTATTAGTACATTACTACCGAGGTCGGGAAGTGACTGGTTGCCGGTCGAATATAAATGTATGGATAGTATTCGGACGGCAACCCATCACTTCATGGCCGAGGTATGTATAATACTTTTCTCAAACATGCAATGAAATGAAACAAAAAAATGGTTATTGTACATTTATTTTAAATTATATAATTTAAATTCCTAATTATTACTGCAAAAATTAGCCAATATTTTTTTTAAATACGAATATTACTTACAGATAATTATTGGCTAAAAGCCAAAATACTAGGTCACAAACCTATGTCAAATGAAAATTAAAATAGAGGCACTTGCCGGCCTAGGCCGGCAACGAGGTACTTCCCAGCCGCTTTTTAGGCACGTAACTACAACATTTTATTGCATGTTTGAGAAAAAATATATTATAATCTATTGGATTTAAAAATCTATTACCCGAATGCCATACCCGAAGCCTATTTTCCATAATTAATGTTTTGAATGATATAAATAATTAAGATACATTCGGCTAACAAGGAACCCAACTGTCCGACTCCGATTTGTATACAGGGTGCGATTCATTTTGGTATACAGGGTGCCCGCGAGGAAAGGGAAAAAATTCAACAGCGGGTTTTCTGACCAAATTTGAAGTTAAAAATGTCATATCATTATGCAGTTTTCTGGATTCAGTCTATTTAAAGAGAAAATTCGATTTTTTCTTAAAACCGTTACGCTATGATAAACGCATTTTAGGAAACGATTTTGTCACCATGTTGTCTCAGTCTTATCACAGTTAATTGACAGACATCAAATGAACAAAAAAACCTTTAATTACCTAGCAAATTATAAATATTAGATGTCATATACCAAAGAAAAACGACCAAGATCATCTATGTCCGAGGTGGGGATCGAACCCACGTACTCAGCTTTCGCGGCTGATGCCAGTACCCCTCGGCCACTCGGTCTTAAAGAAAAACGACCAAGATCACCTATGTCCGAGGTGGGGATCGAACCCACGTACTCAGCTTTCGCGGCTGATGCCTGTACCCCTCGGCCACTCGGTCTTAGCAATCACCGGTCAAATTCTCGGGTATATGCAATCCCTTACAAGGCTAGGCGCCTTTGACCATTCTCTAAGGGCAAGCACTAACTACATGCCTGCACCTCCTATTTAGAATACTTTACAGTTTTCTAGAATAGCTAGAGAGAGATGGTGCTGCCATCTATTGAACATATTGTGAAAACACAAATCAAATTATTTATTAACTAAATATTTTGATTTGTACTTTTAATTTTTCTCCAGTAGTCACACTACTTAATACTATATAAATTATAAATATTAGATGTCATATACCAAAGAAAAACGACCAAGATCACCTATGTCCGAGGTGGGGATCGAACCCACGTACTCAGCTTTCGCGGCTGATGCCTGTACCCCTCGGCCACTCGGTCTTAGCAACCACCGGTCAAATTTCTCGGGTATATGCAATCCCTTACAAGGCTAGGCGCCTTTGACCATTATCTAAGGGCAAGCACTAACTACATACCTGCACCTCCTATTTAGAATATGGTGCTGCCATCTATTGAACATATTGTGAAAACATCTCTCTCTAGCTATTCTAGAAAACTGTAAAGTATTCTAAATAGGAGGTGCAGGTATGTAGTTAGTGCTTGCCCTTAGATAATGGTCAAAGGCGCCTAGCCTTGTAAGGGATTGCATATACCCGAGAAATTTGACCGGTGGTTGCTAAGACCGAGTGGCCGAGGGGTACAGGCATCAGCCGCGAAAGCTGAGTACGTGGGTTCGATCCCCACCTCGGACATAGGTGATCTTGGTCGTTTTTCTTTGGTATATGACATCTAATATTTATAATTTACATAGTATTAAGTAGTGTGACTACTGGAGAAAAATTTAAAGTACAAATCAAAATATTTAGTTAATAAATAATTTGATTTGTGTTTTCACAATATTTTCACAATATGTTACCTAGCAAATGTTAAAAAAACTGTAAAGTACATTTTTGCGATAGTTTCATTAATGAAATCCTTTTTTTGTGTATTAAGGCATTTAAAACATTTATAAAACAAAAATATATATATATATTTGACCGAAACTCGTTTAAAATTTTTTGCTTCTTTTAGGGCTGATTTTTCAATTGCCAAATAAACCTATCCATTAGTTAAAAAAGGACAGGGCTAAGATTTATTTGACAGGTACTGTTAACTGGGGATTGAAAAATCAGTCCTTAGTCTCAAGAATATGCTGTTTGAATTTTTCCCTTTCCTTATGGGCACCTTGTACAAGGTGCCCATGCTGCATGAGTCGCTAATAACCTCGCACATACCGTATAATATAGGTAATAGGGTGGGTCACTGTTGTATGAAGAAAAAAAAAAATATTTTTACTGAGCACAGTTCTGTTGTAAATAATTCCGTAATTAGGTAAAATGGTTTGGCCATCGGAGTTAAGTTTCTGCCTCCGGATCTATTGGAAAGATTTCTTAGAAACTTCACTACATTTTGTACTGACCACAGTTGATATCTATGTTTTTACTCTTTGTTGCAACATGAGCTATGTTTGAATATTGTGTTTATCTGGAAGTATCTTTTCTAAAGGTACAGAGTCAAAAGAGACAAAAAAAGGTCGAAAATAATAACTTTTTTTAAGCCCCGGGTGAATATCTGAGCGTTTCGACCGCCTAATTTTGGTGGCATTATTTTTGCCGAAGTTTCTAAACGTCTCAATGTTATACTTCGTCATTTGTATAAGGTACCGTGCCTCCTTCAAATGGCAAAGGAGCACATTGTAACGAATAGAAACTTTGGCAAAAACGATGCCACCAAAATTAGGCGGTTGAAACGCTCAGATAGTCACCCCCCCATACATTTTAGGAACTTTTATTTTCAGGTCCGGCGACAGTTTTTGCATATATTTACTTCATTGGAAGCTTGGCATGGTGCTTCACCTATTTGGTCGTCGCAATTTGGATGGTAAATCTCGACATTCAAGAGCATAATGTAAATTAATGACGGCCTCCGTAGCTCCTTCGGCAGTGACCCGGCCTGCGAAGCTGGCGGTTCCGGGTTCGAATACCGGTGAATGCATACCTTTGTGCATTCATCACATCACAAAACGATTTATTGGGATATTTTTTCAAAGTTGTCCCCGCAGTTTCTTTTATTTGGAACTTTTATTATGACTCTGGCACTCAGAATCGCTATCTATTTCGATCCTGATAGGAGAACATTTTTATCCAAAATATTTTCTACATCGACGGTAACGGAATGAAAAGTTCGAAAAATTAATTATTTTTACTATTTATTTTATTTAGTTTCCACACTTACATCTATCCTTACAGGTATTTATTAAACTTAAGACAATAGCGTAACTATTAACATTATAATTATATTGTTTACCATAGCAAAAACATATAAATTAATATACTAAACTATTGCGCATATAACACAGTCTCCTTTAAGATTGAAAGAGCTCACGATTCTGAGTAAAGCCTAACAACTTTCTATTTGACCCTGACACAGTGTCGCTACAAACAGTTTACCTATGGCAATAATGTGATGTCATGTCAGTAACCAATTGCAAAACATTTTCCAATGGAATACTATTCAATCCTTCGTCCTTTCTTTGGTTTAAAGATTTTATTGTATTTAAGACGATTTTTCTTGCTTCTATTGGTATCTTTTTCGGCATTTTTATGATGAAATCGTTTAAGTCGCGATATATTTTATTTTTGTTTACATCGGTGACATTCGATGACATTCAACGCCTGGCCTACTACCGCGAAAATCGAAATTCGTAAATTTCGAGGATGTTTCTCTGTCACTCAAACGAAGGCGTCATTAGAGTGAGAGAGACAAATCCTCGAAATTTACGAATTTCGATTTTTGCGGTAGGGCCGCTGATGTCAAACAGTAATCATTGCCAGTAAAATAAATTAGTGTCACTGAAAATCCGCAACATGGCGAGGGTCAAATAGTAAGTTGTTAGGCTTTAGAAATCAAATAAAAATACATGGTACTAACAGTGTGGAGGACAACTAAGAAAAAAAAATGGCCCGGTTGTTTTCTATGTATTATGTATGTATGTATGTCAATTCATTATTGTACACAAAACACAGGTATATGAAAATACACATATTAACAATAATTTAGACAGGTACAGTCGACGTCAAAGATATCATTACGGTTTAGGTGCCAAAAATATATTTACAGGACCTAAATGTCATGTCAATAAAGTCGTGTAAATATATTTTTAGTACAGATGGTGCCTTTTTTAGGCTCTAGTGCTAGAAGTGTGTCATTTTACGTCAGGTCCAAAACTTCGGAGGGTCATCTGTACTAAAAAACGTCGTACGAGACACGTATGTACAAAAACGAAATTCGTAACTCGTGTCAATTTCAAACACTCCCTATCGGTCGTGCTTTAAAATATCGCCACTCGTTTCGAATTTCATGTTTTTCGCACTTGTGTCGTAATGTACTATTTTGGCACCTAAATCGTAACGATATATTTGACGTCGACTGTACAAAGGCGAATATCCCTGTAGTATCAATCTATTAGATAATCGCTACTCCGATCCCGACCCCGTATAACGGAAAGTGGCGAGAATGAAGAAGAAGAAGTAGACATATCGCTGCTCCAAAAGTTGGTGTTCTATGTTACACTTTTCGGATGATGGTGACAATGTGTCCAAATCTCAAGTTGATAGAACTACCACACAGAACCTTCTAATATACAGGGTGTTTCCGTGGTCGTCATCCCAACTGTGAAAGACGGGTTAAGATGGTCTTTCTGAACAATTTTTCCCATGGGACCTATATGAACAGACGTACTTTTTTACGACTAGTAAAGTTCCAGTTCATTAATGTGTATACATTTCTCCATACAATTGTTTTCTTTATGTGTTTACATAATTATGAAACGAGACTGGAAATTATGAACACTTCCGCATTGGTCGGTATGAAATCAGTTAATTTTTTTGCGCGATATTCATATTTGTTCCATGTGAAATCTTGTTCAGAAAGACCGTCTTAACACATAATATTTCACAGTTGGGATGACGACCACGGAAACACCCTGTATATTAAGAAAGCGATATATTATCGATTTTTTTTTATTTGAAATTGTAATTGGCTTACTCATGGCCACAGACTAGCCAAGGGCAGAGACGTGGCCTACGATGGAGTGAATTTGCCCAGAAGGTGCCTATTCACTTGACTTGAAGGTTGACGGGTTATATGATCTCGGAAATATAGACGCCGGCAGGGAATTCCACTCCTTGTACGCATAAGGAAAGAAGACTAATGGAATATCTACCAAGTAAGGGTGAAACCCGGCTATGTGTCTAGAATTTCGATGGTAAAATGGGGATGGCGGAATAAGCTCATGAAGCTCTTGAGCACACTCCCCGAAGTGGAATCGATTAGTTTTTACACAACCTACGACCTGAATTATGCTTACAGTGGGACTAGGTCGATTGTTGGTCGAATTTCTCATGATATATATTTATTTTTGATGTACAACGTACAACTGCAGATGCAGATAAGGTATGCAGTTGGAAAATGAGATTGGGCCGAGGATGGTTGATCCGATTGTTTACCTTTTAAGGTGCATGCAGACCAAAAGAGCATTCGCTGTTCTATGCCCCTACTCTACGAAATTCGATCGTTACACAAAACGTGATTCGTTGATTTCGTAGAGTGGGGGATAGAACAGCGAATGCTCTTTTGGTATGCATGCACCTTTATATAACGTTGCTATTTCCGTAGACATCCAGAAACTGCCATCAAGCGAGACAAACAGTATTCACTTATGCAGCAATTGTCAACAATCTGCGTATTAATTTATATACTTGATGTTTTTCTCTCTCTCTCTCTCTCTCTATCTATCTCTCTCAACCTAGCCTTATCTTATCATTTGGAGTCAGCTCTCCAAGGATGGATTGGGCATATATGTATAAATATGTGTCGAAACGGGAAACTCACGTAATTTAAGTTATTTAAGTCAATAGTAGTTTAAGTAAATGTCTAACCGCCTTATTCATAAACGTCTATTAACTTAACAAGCCGCTAATAATTGTTTGTCCCTTTCGGTCTTAACAATGTGTCCATAAGAGCAAAAGGGGCAAACAATGATTAGCGGCTTATTAAGTTAGCAGACGTTTATGAATAAGGGGGCTAGCAGTTATCGACTTCGAGTTTCAATTACGTGAGTATCCCGTTTTGTTAAATATTTGAATATTCCCATAATTTGTTAAGGAAAAAACGGTTCTCAGCGTGCTTTTTGAAAAAAAAAAATAGTTTTTTTGTTTTTATTTAATGTAAATGACTATTCACAAGTAGACAGATCGTCCCATGTTACCAAATCTGTAGTAAAAAATAAATGAAACGCAACCTGATATTTCTAAGGACCACATCACATCATCAGCCTATCCCAGTCCACTGCTGGACGTAGGCCTCTTCAATCTACTAATCGCATCAGGCGATAATGCCCATAATCGTAACGAGGCAAGCGGGTTGGCGATCGCAGTAATGTGTCCATTATAATGACGCTACACCCTATCCTTAATAAATATAGTGACACTTCAATCCTTAGCCTACTCTTACGGCACCCGCGGGAAGAGTTAAGGTGGTGACAAATGTCACAACGCGGCGCGATCTAAAGACCTTGTTAAGCAAATTGTAAACGACGAATTATCATTAGTAGACCCCCCACAAGGTGGACATAACCTGGTGAAGGTCGCAGGAGTCCGCTGGATGCGGGTGGCATAGGACCGGTCATTGTGACAATCTTTGGGGTAGGCCTATGTTCAGCAGTGGACGCCTTTTGGCTGACGTGATGAAGATCTATGACCATTAATTTTATTTTCAGCGAAAATATTGGCCAATAACTGGGATGCTTGCTTACATTGTAATACAACTTGTTATCATTTATGCATTTTTTGCGGCATTGGTAATCATGACCATGAAATACGGCGATATGCGACCATTTGCCGGCCAAATTAAAGATATATATACTGGCGATCCAAGGCAGGACAACATATCAAAAACTGTATTACATCTGATCATAGCTTCAGGTAATCCGCCAGTACACGTTGGGTCGTTGGCCCAAAGTAGCCATAGCGATGTCTCTTACGTTGGCCTACATTGGGCTAATCCAATGTGTAGTGGGGACTTATGACATATAATAGGCATGATGACTGGCAAGTCAAATCAGCATCTTTTTTCGAACTGTCAAAACGATCCCCACTATGGAATAGTATGGAATTTTATATGAAATACTCAAAAGTGACGTCACGTTTGAGTACTGCCAAATGACCTTCTCTTTTAAGTTCTTTTCAATTTATTAAATAGAAGTTCTGTACAAAAATTACTGCAATCTACATCTTAGTAATCATTTCTTTGTGTATTATGTCGTGCATAATGTTAAATAATTTATTTTAACTACAGTCATCATCCCTATTTATAGAGATGGGCCGACTAGGGATTTTGCCGACTAGCCGCCTAGTCGGTGCTCAAATTGTCGATTAGTCGGCAATGCCGATCATAGTCATTCGGCAATTTTTCGGGTGCAATCGGAAATTTTCGCTTCGCCCGATGCTCCATGTGCCACGCGTTCATGTTGTTACAAGTTTTGTTTACGTTTTTGTGTACCGGCGTATTTCGTTCGAAGTATTCAGAAAACAAATAGTTATTTCCGTAATAAACCGAGGTCTCGGGCATTTGTTAGTAAGATTTCGTAGGAGGGTTTCCGATACCGGTATTGGAACAATGGACTTCCGCAAAGTAACGCCTGATTCAATTAATTACTTAAATTGTAGTTTTGAAAATAAATATATTAAAAACTGAAGTCTTAAATGTGGATTTACCAGTGTACGATAGCTCAGAGGAGGCCTTGGTCTTAGAGGTATATCGATGGCTACGAACTCAAAGTAACCGCAATGAGTGGAAAGGGGTCGCTGTAAGGGGAGGTGGAGGCGACTGTCTAGATCAAGAAACCTGAGGGACCATCCTCAGACTATGTTTCTCGGCCAACCACGTAGTTCACCAGCAATACTTTCTCGCCATCTCACTGATCACCATACATTCTGTAGTTAGGTATCATCAGTAAGCCAACCCTTTGTGCAGGTCTCAATAAGGTGAGCTTGTCGATAGCAGTAGTAAAAGGGGGCAAATTTACAAAATGTGTTTGTATTGATGGTCGCTCATAGAAAATTTGAATTTCGCTTCCTTTTTCAATGCCCAAAGTTGTTACACAAAATTTTACTTCGTAACACAAAAAATATGACGTTAAATTTTGTTTTTATTAAAGGCCTTTCATTATGTGCAAATTTTTTTGCTATCGACCTGTGGGCGTCTCGTGAGAGTAGTCCATGTTGAAATTTAGAGCTTTTGAATTGAATGTGTGCCGGTTCTTGCCATACAAATTCAGAACCGGGGGCACACCCTAGCATGAATCATCTTACAGTTAGTCTTCAATACAAGGTTTTTATAACCAGGGATCTGAAACCTCGAAATAGCCGAACATCTCAAAATGTTTTGCACTATTCACGTAGTAGGTACTCGAAATTGTGATTATTAATTTACAACATTGTATTTTTGAATTTGAGTTTTTGAACCCCTTGAAATAATAACCCTCAGATATGTACTTGGTAATAAGAATCGCAAAATCGTCTTAATTCATGTCTATTGGTTGGAAACAAAATTCCATCCGCTATATTTTTTTTTGTTTGAATTACTCCAATAACAAATAATTTATATACCGAAGAACGAAAAAGAACGAAATTAGAACCGTTCTTTTGTATGGAGATAAAACCGGTATCCGATCCTTGCTTATAACCGTACTTTTGGATACTTAATAATCTATGTATTTGTCAAAACTAAGTTATTTTTTTTGAATATTGGTAGTTTATATTACCTTTACAATTTATATGCGTTAATTCATTATTAACGATTTTCCCTTTCAAAAATATACCAGGCTCTTAAGATAAACAAAACCACTAACTCTAATTCTTTTCTTTTTCAGTTTGGTACTTAGTCCTATGTACTTTCATGAATGTACATGTCCCAATTGTGTAGAGCATGTCAGAGATGACAAATTTGCCATGGCCATAATGATTAATTAATATCTATGTAACTGCTGGTGAATTCTGTTACGGGCGTTGTACGTGATAAAATGTTTAAAAATAATAAAAATGTATCTGGCTTACAAACTTGTTTATTTGAATAAAAATATCAAATACTGATATTTATGTGTTTTAATAAAATCCATGAAACAGAATAGGGTAATTTTACAACGGCATCCGTTGTGTTATGAAAGTCAGTTAAACAAACTACATTTTTTTACAATTTTGATATCTAAAATTACCTATACCTACATAGTATAAATAAATAAATGTAGCAAGTAAATAAATAAATATAAATGTAGTATATATATACATTTTGTAAGTAAAAAACCGAAATTTGTACTTGTCTAGGAGAGGACACTGACTTCTGAAACACAGGTTTTACCTAGCTCAGAAGTCAGGACTCAGGGGCCTCAAAATAATTTTTAAGCTGTAATTGTAAAAGTTAGATGCCTTAATGAACACAAATTTTAACGTCTTTATTTTTTGTGTTACGAAGTTAAACTCTGTCTAACAACCTTTGCCAGTTAAAAGTCAGCAAATCCAAATTTTCTATACCTACAGTACACAATGCTTAGCCAAGATGCCAAGCGCTAACGCTTAGTAGCGTATCGTAGATTTGTCGTCTTTTTCTATGTAGTGTTAAAGGTTGATGAGAGTATACAGTTTGTAAAACTAACTTTCGTAATACAATGGACACGACCGTGATTTTTGTTTTCATTTTGCGCACGCTCTGAGTCCTGATGACAATTCATGACTAAGCTCTGAAATGGAATTCGAGATCAAAAATGTAAACAATCTATGACAATGACATGACATTATAAAGTCAATGTTAAAGTGACATTATGGGGGTATGAAACTTTTTATTTTTTAACACTTTTATAAATTAACGTCGCATTTTGAGATGGGTTTATTTATTTTATTTTATTTATTTGCACACTTACAAACTATCCTTACAGGTGCTAAATCTAAAACAATGCTTGATGTTTAGATGTAGATACGCGAAAGTCAAAGTATGTTCGATACACAATCATTAACATAATTTTGGACATGACTATAAAAAACATACGGCTGAGTGTCCATGGTACCTGATTACAAAAATAATACCTAGAAATTTTGCTAGAATGATGTAAATAATCAACATAATCAATGTTTGAAAACCAATGTCGTGTTACTTTAATCTTTAGGATAGTCGGGGAACCAATTCCAGTCCTCATCTATAGTTACAATCGAATCCATTTCTATTAAAAAATTAAAATGATTGATTTGTAGGTAAAAATATTAACATCTGTATTCACAAAGTACGTTGTAATGCTACATTTTAGGAGTTTTTATGAATTCATAATAAAGTAATTTGGAGCACCATCTTGTTTTGATTTTTTTCAGTACATTGATATAACTGCGAACCAAATGTTTAAAACTACTTATCATTGCCAGTAGTATAAATTAAACACCCTACATTTTACTAAATCTAGAAAAATGTGTCATTAAAAAAATAATGTATGATATTAACAATTTGTAAAATATTTAAAAACTATGCGTACCGTCAGTGACTGTAAATGCGCATTTTTTAAGTAAGCATTTCATCGATTTTAGATTACCCACCTCTCGTGATTATTTTTTTGTGGTGGCATCCCATTTGTTTACATTTTTGATCTCCAATTCGATTTCAGATCTTAGTAAAGTTAAGAAATTGCGTTGCGTTGAATTTGATTCTTTTAATTTTTTTTGCGATCATGGACTGTAATACATAATTTTACTCGTCTTTTCAGTTATGAAACAAAAAAATTGTCCCTAATGTCACGAAAATAAGTATGTAAATTGAGATTACTCAGTTTAGTTACTCCCATACTAAATGTATGGAACGAAATGTAATGAAACTGACAAAAAAAATCTCAAATTTGTTACAGAATTTTTTCATACCTTTAGTATGGGAGTAACTAAACTGAGAAATCTCAATTTACATGCTTATTTTCGTGACATTTAAAGGTACACTTTTTCTGCAAATGACCCTGTTACGTTATGTAAATTTGATTATTACTTACACAAAAATACCCAATTTACCCACTTGGAATCGTTAAGGAAAACAATTAGTGTAGTTTAAAAAAATTATTTAATGTACAGTTACGGGTTACCTATACAATTTAAATTAGGTACTAGTATAGAATTTAAAACAGTACTTAAGGCACATTTTTTCAAATTTTAGATCTTCTGGGATACACGATTTTAACAACTTTAAGAAGTGTAAATGATTAACTGTTAAAAATATAATCACATCGGGGAGATACAGTGAACTAATAATTAAATATTATTGTTTATTGTAGGACATTTTTACACAAATTGAGTGATTTCAACTGATTTGAATAGTTATATTTGTGCAACGCACATGTACTACGGGTGTTGCGGGTGTCCAAGGGCGACGGTGATCGTTTACCATCAGGCGATACGTCTCCTCGCTTGCCTCCTAAACCATAAAAAAAATCTACAGAAGCCGTACCATGAATTGCTGCCTCGTCATTAACGTGGACATACTTGCTATCCAGTAGCCCTACCATGAGCTACCGCGGCGCTATTAACGCGCATTTACTTTATATCCGGCTCTCTCGCGCGAATACGCGAGTACGAGCAGGATGGATAGAAAGTAAAGGATAATGCCTCCTTTCCATTCGACTCCGTTTAACTTTCACTGCTGCTGTGACTCGCAGCCGTCAACGAAATACTAGTCCTTAGCGAGCGATGAACGTGAAACGGAGCCATTAATGAGTCCGCTCCGCTCTCAGTGGAAAGCGGACATAAGGTACACCGGATGCGATGCGTGGGGCGCTCGTTATAGAGAATGTACTTAAATGTCATATTAGATGTAACCGAACTATATCGATCCGATTTTATTATTAGAAATTTAGAGTTTTTTTAGGGCGTTTGTGCACTACACTGACTTTTACCGTCCGGTAGTCCGGTTTTTTACGGTCCGATATGCCACGCCATTAAATGTATATAGTAGCTTGTGCACTATACGTAATTTTACCGTCCGACATTTTACTTTTCCCCATTCCAGACAGTATTTTTCGATCCGAGATGACAGCTATGAAAAACGTGTTAATGCTTGTGCACTGCGTCCGGAATTGCACTGACTTTTATGACTGTCGACTGACTTTTCATGCTACTATGCCGCACCTCCGAGTAAAAAGACGGACAAGTGCACAAGCCAATCATCCGTTTTTTTCATGCTACTATTGCACACCTCCGGGTAAAAAGACGGACAAGTGCACAAGCCAATCATGCGATTTTTTCATGCCATGTCGGACCATGAAAACTCGGTCTGCCGGACAGTAAAATTCATTGTAGTGCACAATCGCCCTTAAAGTCGAAAACCTACTTGTCCTACTTAGATTTTTCTCTGCTTTTAAACCACTAATTGGAGTTCGAGGCCAAAGAATCTACGAAAATATTGCCACAACAATGAAATGTTCTTACAATAGTAAATCCTTATTTTCTAAAAACAGACGTTGAGATATCTTATTTATTGGTAATTTTAATTCTTTAATTTAAAGAAACAATATTATTTACTTATTTTCACGTAAATATGAGATATTTTAATAAAAACTTAATTATCCGCAATTATTAGTAACAAAGTTGGTATTGCGCTGGTATCCCCTCAGGTGTTAGTAACATTCGGTACAGCAATTTAACTACACATAAATTAAAACCCTATTTCTGCATACGTTTAGAAAATTGCAGAATAATATATTGTAGCGTGCTTTATGTTCACATTTCGTATTCGTAAAATTCCTTTGACCTATAAATTTCTTTGGCAGTGCTATAGTTCTCCATTTAAATTATCATACAGATCTAAGGTTTTGTTTTCTTCCGTAGGTTGTTAACAAGGTGACCCACTTGGTTCAGCCATGTTTAGGCTTTTATAGGAGTGTATTCGATTTTTACCCAGGACTCAGGAGGATAAGTAATGAAGAAGACAAATAAAAAATAAAACATAAAAAATGCTTTCATTTTACATTTCCAAATTTCTTTACCATAATTTTAACCCGTAATAAGGCAGGGGGCTTAGTAATTTAACCATACCTACTGTCTTAATAAATATGGCACGCTGTCGTTTGTGTTCACTGGTAATTCAACTTCTTTTTAAAATAGGCTTTGAAACGTTGGCTCTTATCATTTTAAGTTCTTTACAAGAAAATTTTGTCATTTCTATGTTAGTTAAGAGAAAAGAAAAGTTTTTAGGTATTTACGTGTTTTTAAGAAAATCCTAGTTGTGACAGCCATATTAAACAAAATGGCGTACAAACATTACGGAGGTATATAATTTTTTTTTTAGGAATTATTTTAAAATAAATTAATTAAATAACAAAAAGGTTGTGGAAACCAGAAAACTTTATTTGACAATGACATAAGAGACTTTGACAGATTTGACAATAGCGCATCTGTCGTAGTTTCGTTGGCCTCGAACTCCAATTACTGGTATAGTATGTTAAAAAGACACGGTCGCAGAACTAAAAAAATCAAATTTGATGTTTGTGGGAATTATTACAACGCCTACCCTATTTTTTTTAGATTGCGAAAAAAACTTGCTTGTCCTAGGCACTTAGATTTGCTTTGCTTTTAGTATGTTAAAAAGACACGGTCGCAGAACTAAAAAAATCAAATTTGGTGTTTGTGGGAATTATTATTTCCCCCTCTGATACGGTTGGGATACGGTTAAGCCGTTATCCGCCGTTATGACCGTTAACGTTTGAATTTGAAAATGAAAGTCAAACCAGTACTTTAAGAAATGAACGTTTATTTAATAAAACTGTAGTTTAGGGTCGTGGGTGGTCTAAGGCCCGTCTAGATGTAGCACTCGTGGTCCGGTACTGCCCTGGCTGGTCGAGGATCCGCAGACGAGGGGGTGACGCGGCAGCAGTGAAATTAAATTAAAATGAAAACATGTTACGTGCAACGTTACATCTCCATATAATATTTCTTACATCTCCACCCTAATAGTAGCTCCTAATGCGTCAATACGTATAAGTTACAAGAGAGGCCTACGTCCTCAAGTGGACTGGTATAGGCTGATGATGTGAGGTGGCAAATTAATCGAATTTCAAACCCTTACTTTTTCGAATCTTAAAATAATGATTTCGTTTATATATAATAACTTAAAAGACAATTAACATTTGGATTCCAGAAGGAACACCAAGAAGAAGTTTTAAGGAAACGTGGAAAATCTTCAAAAAAGGGAATAAAAGAGCCAGCAAATCCAAACCAAAAAATCCGAAGTCAAGGACAGGCAGCCGGAAAAAAAAACCGTGGTGGAAAAAATCCAGTTCTAGCAAAAAGGGACAAAAAGGATAAAAATGGTGAAAAAGGGAAGAAGGGTAAAAAAGGGAAGAAGGGTTTGATAATTTTAAATCCAGTTATACAGTAATTTACAATTTTATTTAATATCCGTGTTAAATTAGTACGGAAATATTCTTCAGCGATACCTCCACCCCTTTTTGAGTTCTTCATCTCCGATTCTTTCTTTTTTTGTTTTATACCACTACGTCATCCAATCCCTATATTCCTATTTGTTAATTATAAAGACTACTTTGTACGATGGTAAATTAATATTCATAGACAGCAAATATATTAAGACTTGTCTACACTATGTTTTCCTGCATTTGAACAGAAGTTTGCTATTTTATATTACGAAATCATCGCAAAGGTAAAAAAGGAAAGAAGGGTAAAAAAGGAGATAAGGGTCAAAAAGGGTATTAGGCCAAAAAATACGAAAATAATAACCCGGGTTATTTTTTGGCATTATACCCATTTTGAAGGATCCCATTATGACTTACCGTGTGATGTAAAACAAGTTGTCGTTTCTAACATTAATGTAAATCCGTCCACGCCCAACGACCGCGTTAAGGTGGATTTAGATCAAACGAGCTCACTCTATCCCCCACTCTACGAAATCAAAGAATTTAGACGAATCACGTTTTGGGTAACGAACGAATTTCGTAGAGAGATAGAGTGAGCGAATGCTTGTTTGGTCTAAATGCACCTTCATGACTTGGTACCCCAAAACGCTCGGCTTATGACAAAGTACGTTAAGTAGTAAGTTTATCTTATCTTGGATAGAGATGGTGTGCCCGGTAATGTTCTCATTTTTAACCGAATTAAAAATAAGGAGAATTTATTTATAAATTCGATTGTTTTTTTTTATATATGTTTCTCGGATAAAACAAACCTCAAGTAAGTAATATAAATAAAAGTAATAAATAATCTACTAAAGTTATATAAAATTAATGCAATTATAAAACGAAAACCTCGTCTTTGAGCTCTGCCTGAGGCATGGCATCTCCTACTACACTTTGCATGAAAATTTGTATATTTTTTGCGGTGCTGCTTGAGATACTATACTGTGTTTACAAATGGTATTCACACGCGATGATGCCTGAGTTCGCGGTCTATGAACATAGTTAGTCTACCCTTGTATGCCGATCACGTCAAAATGAAGTATCCCTCCCCTCACCTCATCAGCCTATAATATATACTGATATCCATGTTGTTGTCCAGCAGTGGACTGCCACTGCTGGACAACAACAGTCTCTCCTTAAGCCTATGCTTATGGACGCATTAGGAAATAAATGCCCATAATCGTCACGTTGAACAAGCGGGTAAAATTGACAATATTTCGGTTCGGTTTTGTCAAGAAAAATAACAAATTTCCCCATGATATTCAATCTGTTCCTATTTTTCGTTAAAAAGTTTGTAACTATACTGAAACTTTTTTCGACAAGATATGACGAGTGAAATGTTATTAAAAGCTTTCTCGCAATTTTCTACAGTCCAGGATATTTTTGGAGTATTTCTCCCTGCAGCCAAAGAGTTTGATACCCTTTTTTGAATTTCACCTTCAGCTCCTCATTAGTGCTAAGCTCAAGTAGCTCCGCTTGCAAACCGCTCCGTTTTCCACTTTTATTTCATCAAATGAATTTATGATCCATGGTGGTATTTCCATCGTAAGAATTTCTTCTACTCAGGTTTTGTAACCATCATGCAGGGCAATCAAATGTTCATCATTCTGGCATTCTACCTGTGACAAGTTTAAAAATTGGGGAAATTCGCGTCGACTAATGTTTTGCATTATTAACTTAAATTTTGCAAGAGAAGCGGAAATGACCCGTTGTTTTCTTCAAAATGAGATTGTTCCCTTGCAGTTTTATGTTAATATCATTAAACTTTTTGAAACAATCTGTCAAATACACGATGTCTGGCTTATACTTGATCAGGTTTTCTTTTAAATCTGGAGCTTTGCTATCCAGAAATTCCAGGAGGTACTCAAAAAGTGAGTAAAATCTTATTAAACAGCACATTTCGACAATCAGCGTACTTCATTGTGTAAGATAAGAGCAATCGTTGGAAGTCTTCATCATTTTCATCGCACAGTTGGGCACATTCAACGCGTTGCTTTTTATTTTATTAACCGCATTAGTCACAAATTGAAGCGATTGCTTACCATCCAATTTTTAGCAGCTTATCATCCAATTTTTTGCTACTAGGTGTTGTCGGTGGATGACACAGTGAATTGTAGTTACCTCTGGTATACTTTTTTTAAGATGGCTCATGGACCCTCTATATCGCCCGACCGTTGTAGGAAATCTATCTGTTGCCGGCGATGTAACGTTTGTGAATGGAATTGACTTCCTTTAAAAAATGAGATGCAGAAATGCTAATAATAATGCTTATTATCAGGTAAAGTTGACTCGTCCAGTTGAATAGAAAAATGAGTTGTTTGTAGATAATTATACACAAGTAACTTTCATTATTAGACCTCATTTCATCAATATGTCTTTGTAGTGTAGTAGTGTTGTTACTCAAAGGATTTTTTTTGAGTATTTCAAATGGAGGTTTGAGCAGAACAGTTTTCAAAACTTCTTCAACAACCGCTAAAATGAACTGTTCACCTATGGTGTGGGGTTTTCCAGATTTCACTATGAGTCAAGGCATCATCGTTATTTTCAGATGTTGAAGCGAACATACCTTGCACGTTTGGTCTCTTTGCATGTTTTACCTTCAATAATTGAACATAGGTCTTTCAAATCTTTACCTGTTTTATCAGGATTTTTAGATGATCTTCGAGCTTTAATGGTTTCATATAGTTATTTCTCAATATTTTATTACATTAAAAAACCAAATGGCAATCACTTGCCTGCGTTTGATGGAAGGAAGCCAATTGTTAAATATTCCAGACTGTACTGTCGACATCTAATTTTCTTATTAGGAACCGCCATGTTGCACAAACACATTAGTTACCTGTAAGTAAATGAAAAAACTTAGTTTTGTAATCATAACGCAGTCTTATTTAACAGGATATGGTATGGCTACTTTACAGCACAGGATTTATTATTTTTTTGCAATAAATCACAGTACCGGAAACATAGTGATGCTAAATATTAAAAACAAAAAATTGCAAAGATTGATCCTCAATGGAATTTTAAGTATGAAAACGGATATTCACACGGGTAATAAAAATTACTAATAAACAATAATCAGCTGCCAGTGTCGGTTGTTTCATGTAAGTAGGTAGGTAAATAGTAAATAATGGTATTGTTCATTATTTCATTTTTAATTTGTATCTATCATACACAAAGAAGACAAATATATTAACTACAAAACGAGATACATATAATTTGTATAACAAATAAACAAATAAGGTACTTTCTTCTCCGATACGACTCTGGCGAACAGGAACAACAATTCACTTACTTTTCGAAATTCCGGAAATAAAAGTTTGTCCTTCGCATTCGTATTTATTGGTGAAAAATCAAACAAGATTTTTTTTTATGTTACGAAAGTAGACAACTGAGCTCTCAGCCCACCTTGTGGAAAGTAGGAACCGAGGCCCATGGATATAGCGATCAGAAAATCGCCTATGCGCTGCCTACCCTGAGGACTTAAGATGGATTGCCTCTATCTATGCCAGTAATTACACCGGCTATCTAACCCCCAAACCGGAACATAGCAGTGCAAACACTGCTGTTTAGTGGCAGGGTAACGGGTAAGACGGTGGTAGCTATCCTGGCGGACCCTGTACGGGATCCTGCCACCAGCAAGCACATATACCGTCGTAGGTAACTATCTCCGTCTATTACCAACGTGTCAACCAGACATTTTACCCAGTTTTTCCCAAGCGTTAACCTGGTTTGACGGTCAGTAAGTAGTAGGCTTTCCTGGCCCACACCCTGTTTGTAAGGTTGGCATTTTTTTTCTTAAGTAACAACCAGGCTGCCAATTAGGTGGTACGTTAGTATTTTTATCCTGAGTAGCTAGTTTATTTGCCAACCAGGTGGTCAGTTGTGGTACCCTACACCACCGGTTTAGGCTGTGCATTGATAAGTCAGTCGGTTTCTTCTTTTAAGTATATATAGATTTAAAAACCGGCCAAATGCGAGTCGGACTCGCGCGCGAATGGTCCCGTAGCGACATATATTTCAGCCACCGTTTCTAAGGTAAGCACATAATAACTCCAAATTACTACAGTTAAATCAACCTATATTTTAAAGACAAACGGGTCTTAATCGCGTAAACTTACGTTTAATTATATCCTGACGTTTCGGGCATGACGTTACACCCGTGGTCGCAGGCAGACTGGCGAGAGAATGTATCAACACCTTCGAGCTGCACGGGTTTTTCGAACTACCCGCACTTGATCTTGATTATTCACTTCTAGGCTAGGGTTGTCACTAGGTCTACATACAACACTCACAACATCCAAAGGCTTTAAAATGGATGTTTCACCACGCTTACATTTGTAAATCACGGGATTCCACGCGGACGAGATTCCTTGCCCCTCATTTTGATTAAAATTCCGATGTTTCTTAATTTCTATAGCTTCACGTACTTTTCGGCTATGATGTATACGCTCGGTTGAGAGGACTTTCGGGTTATGGAGCTCAATCCAGTGGTTAGGTCCGGACTCCAACAAATGCTCGGCCACAGCAGACTTATTAGTTTGACGCTTTTTAACAGCCGTGATATGTTCCTTGACCCTTTCCGCTATGGTGCGTTTGGTTTCCCCAATATAGGAACTACCACAGCTACAATCAATCTTATAAACGCCCGGTGTGTGATAAGGTAAAACATCCTTAGGCGACTTTAGATGCCCTGCCACCTTTGATAACGGCATATAAACGGTTGGTATGGAATACTTATTCAAAAGCGTACCTATTTTGTCCGTTACACCCCTGACATAAGGCAAAAATGCTGGTCGCCTCGCAACATCTGGATGTTTCTTCCTCGGTGTTCGTCTGGGTTGCCATCTGTTCATTATGTAGCCATTTCTCTTCAGAACCTCCTGAACGTGCGATAACTCAATTTCCAGAAATTCAGGGTCACAAAGGTCATGTGCTCTGTTCTTTAGAGAATTAACCACAGACTGAAGCTGCCGGGGGTGGTGGTGGGACAGAGCGTTCAAATACCTGTCAGTGTGTGTGGGCTTCCTATAGACAGTGTGCGCCAAAGAACCATCATCTCGATCTATCACCTTCACGTCCAGAAAAGGCAAACTACGCTCCGATTCCAATTCATATGTGAATTTGACTTTAGTATGAATGGAATTGAGATACTGGAGTAATTGCTCAACTTCATGCTTGCCACCTCTCATAACGCAGAAGACATCATCGACATACCGCTTCCATAATTTCACTGCCCATGGTTGCAGATCTATGCTGGACTCGAAATGCTCCATCCAGATATTTGCTAAAACCGGTGCCACAGGGCTACCCATAGCAACTCCGTCGATCTGGAGATAATGCCCCCCTCGATATAAAAAGTAGCTCCCTTCTAAACAATTCCGGAGCAAAACCATGACAGAACTCACAATCTCATTGTCAGCAAGCCTCTTTCGAACTACTTCTAGACACTCTTTAACCGGAACATTGGTGAAAAGTGACTCAACATCGAAACTCACCATTAAGTCTCCTGGTTCCAACGTTATGTCCTTCAGAATGTCTATAAAGTGACGGGAATCCTTTACGACAGACGACGTGTTTCCCACAAGCGGCTGCAACACCGATGCAACATGCTTTGCCAGATCATAAGTAGGTGAGGCGATTTGACTTACGATTGGTCGCAAAGGCACGTTTGGTTTGTGTACTTTATCACGACGATTTCCACCCGCAGTTTCGTCGTGATAAAGTCACCTCCACGGTGATTAATTTATCGACCACTGTCATTGAAAAAGCGACCGTCAGTATACTTGAAAAAGGGTTGAATTTCGCTTTGACACCCAAGCGGATTCCATATGAGACCACGATCTGTAGTGTTGAGGAGGCAATAATGCGTAACAGGGTTCCGTCTAGCGATGCCGAGGTTCTTAGACAGGATGTTGCGGTTATTTTGCGAAAGGCTACACTACCGAAGAGTAATGTTACTGCAGATGAGCGAACAGCCCTGAGGAACTTGAAAGCGAATGAGAATATACTGGTTCTGAAGGCTGACAAAGGGAACGCCACTGTGGTCATGGACTCAATAGACTATGACGCTAAGATTCGGGATTTATTGAGTGACACTAGCGTCTATAAGTCTGTCTCATATGATCCCACTGCCAGAGTTACGCGTCGGATTAGGGCTGTCATCAGGGACTATGAGGTGTTATTTCAAGAAGACGTCTTTAACCGCTTGTACAAGCCTAAAACAGTGCAACCACCGAAATTGTACGGGTTACCGAAAGTACACAAATCAAACGTGCCTTTGCGACCAATCGTAAGTCAAATCGCCTCACCTACTTATGATTTGGCAAAGCATGTTGCATCGGTGTTGCAGCCGCTTGTGGGAAACACGTCGTCTTTCGTAAAGGATTCCCGTCACTTTATAGACATTCTGAAGGACATAACGTTGGAACCAGGAGACTTAATGGTGAGTTTCGATGTTGAGTCACTTTTCACCAATGTTCCGGTTAAAGAGTGTCTAGAAGTAGTTCGAAAGAGGCTTGCTGACAATGAGATTGTGAGTTCTGTCATGGTTTTGCTCCGGAATTGTTTAGAAGGGAGCTACTTTTTATATCGAGGGGGGCATTATCTCCAGATCGACGGAGTTGCTATGGGTAGCCCTGTGGCACCGGTTTTAGCAAATATCTGGATGGAGCATTTCGAGTCCAGCATAGATCTGCAACCATGGGCAGTGAAATTATGGAAGCGGTATGTCGATGATGTCTTCTGCGTTATGAGAGGTGGCAAGCATGAAGTTGAGCAATTACTCCAGTATCTCAATTCCATTCATACTAAAGTCAAATTCACATATGAATTGGAATCGGAGCGTAGTTTGCCTTTTCTGGACGTGAAGGTGATAGATCGAGATGATGGTTCTTTGGCGCACACTGTCTATAGGAAGCCCACACACACTGACAGGTATTTGAACGCTCTGTCCCACCACCACCCCCGCAGCGTCAGTCTGTGGTTAATTCTCTAAAGAACAGAGCACATGACCTTTGTGACCCTGAATTTCTGGAAATTGAGTTATCGCACGTTCAGGAGGTTCTGAAGAGAAATGGCTACATAATGAACAGATGGCAACCCAGACGAACACCGAGGAAGAAACATCCAGATGTTGCGAGGCGACCAGCATTTTTGCCTTATGTCAGGGGTGTAACGGACAAAATAGGTACGCTTTTGAATAAGTATTCCATACCAACCGTTTATATGCCGTTATCAAAGGTGGCAGGGCATCTAAAGTCGCCTAAGGATGTTTTACCTTATCACACACCGGGCGTTTATAAGATTGATTGTAGCTGTGGTAGTTCCTATATTGGGGAAACCAAACGCACCATAGCGGAAAGGGTCAAGGAACATATCACGGCTGTTAAAAAGCGTCAAACTAATAAGTCTGCTGTGGCCGAGCATTTGTTGGAGTCCGGACCTAACCACTGGATTGAGCTCCATAACCCGAAAGTCCTCTCAACCGAGCGTATACATCATAGCCGAAAAGTACGTGAAGCTATAGAAATTAAGAAACATCGGAATTTTAATCAAAATGAGGGGCAAGGAATCTCGTCCGCGTGGAATCCCGTGATTTACAAATGTAAGCGTGGTGAAACATCCATTTTAAAGCCTTTGGATGTTGTGAGTGTTGTGTGTAGACCTAGTGACAACCCTAGCCTAGAAGTGAATAATCAAGATCAAGTGCGGGTAGTTCGAAAAACCCGCGCAGCTCGAAGGTGTTGATACATTCTCTCGCCAGTCTGCCTGCGACCACGGGTGTAACGTCATGCCCGAAACGTCAGGATATAATTAAACGTAAGTTTACGCGATTAAGACCCGTTTGTCTTTAAAATATGAGTGATAATCGTGAAAGTTTAAATCAATATAAATCAACCTACCTAAAAAACTGTAAGAGCTAATGTAATTAAACCAAAAATCGTTGAAAGAGCTTATATTTATAGCTTAGTTTATCGAGTTTAGCATCTTTTTATTTTATACCGCGTAGTTTAAAAACAGAGAACAGAGGAGAGCAAATAGTGCCCATTTAAGAATTTGAGAGCTGATATCTCAAAAACAGTTGGCTTTAATAAAAATGTGTTTAGAAACCGGTATTCCATTTTCAAAGAAACTTCGATTGAAAGCCCACACTGTATATTTATATTAATAATTCCGAGCAGGGGTACGAATGGTATGGTAGGACTTACTGAAACTATACTCAAATGAAAGAGCTTAAAAATAAGAGTTAACTCGCAAAAGGAAAATAATTCTGTGGCTTTGTTTCTTCGAGGGATACCAGGTCAAGGGGCGTATAATTAAGGGTAATTTCAGTACATATGATCATTGCCCACGTTCGTAAAATGATTATTGTATGTATTTATTTATTTTATTATTTATTTATGTATGACTGACTAGTGATTTGGTCCGATCGTGCACTCGCAGTTTTTTTCTTTGTTATAGACTTCTAATTATTTATAAGTACCTAAATTAAATGTTATTTCATATTCATTGTTGTTTTATTTTACCTTATCCTATTTAGATTTAGAAGGGTTCCTTACTATATTTTTAGTGGTAAGTACCTACATGTAATTTCTCATTCTTGCAATGAAATCGATAATGATCTATTGTATATTTAAATCATAATGTCGATGAGTTTTTCAATAAAGATATCATCATCCTAGTTTGCCCTCGAGTTCCACTCTGTTGATATAATGTGAATAAACGAAACCTGGCGGACCGGGGTAGAAGCGCACGCGCCGGCCCCGCAGTGTTATTCACTAAGGAAACCGCCTTGCTGTCAGCGCTGTGCCAGCGCTGCGGCAGCGTCGAGCCTAAAAATGGTATTCACTAATGTACTTTAAACGACTCTAGTGCTCGGAGACGAATGCGGCGTGAGCTGGAACTACATTGCGTCGAGAGTTTGACGTTTAATATACGAGCTTCGTATTCTCTAACGAAAAACAGCGACGAACTCGCCCACAACCTCCCTCACAGCCTGAATTCCTAATGTCAAATAAAACAGCTAGGATTTTAGATAAGGCTGTCTCAACGTCGAGCTCGTTGACGAACGCAGCGTCGAATGTGTGAATAAGAGAATAGCATAGCCGGTCCTCGAGATTTCAACCGCCTAATTTTGGTGGCATCATTTTTGCCGAAGTTTCTATTCGTAACAATGTGTTAATTTGTCATTTGAAGGAGGCACGTTTATACAAATGCCGAAGTATCACATTGAGACGTTAAAATTTCGGCAAAAATGATGCCACCAAAATTAGGCGGTTGAAACGCTCAGATATTCACTCAGATGCGCTCGCGCGGTGGCGACGTCGGGTGCGACAACTTGAACCTCCTCATTCTCACACGCCTTCAGTAGAGCAAATGTGGTTATAACGTCTGCATAAAAAAAAAGTCTTGACCCTTAAATGGGTAACGGCAAGATATTTTCCATCACCACCACACAACCCAGATATTTTTTTTACTCAACGAACGTGATATTCGTTGATATAAATTATAGTTGCCATTGAAGCACATAATCATACAAATATTAAAAAAAAAGCGACTCTATATACCTAAGTTACTACATCACTTATAAAATGTGAATTCGTGGGCCAGATCTTGGATATTTAAACGGTTTTTATTAACTTCACCGCGTATCAACTGTCGTAGATGCTTCAAATCTTGTGATCGATTTTTCAACCACTTCTACTGCACCGAAATCAATAAAATTTGGAACTCTTATCAAGTCCCCATGACAATGCAATATTATAATATTTGTATCCTTGTATCCTCAAAGCCTGATGCTGCAGACGTACTGCTTCCCTTAACCGAGAGTGTTAGACACGTGAAAATGAAAGTATAACATGTTTGGCATAATCAAATACTAACAGCCTGATCTTGACTTCCAACTCCTCACTCCTGATGCTGCAGTACTGCCTACAATAACCGCAAGGTTTATCTTTTATCGATATCTTGATTTTAAAGAAGTTCTTTAGATATTAAGTAGAAACATGCGAATTTAATACTAACATCCAACTCCTCAAATCTGATACTCCAGTGTTACTGCCTGCCACAACCGCTAGGTTTAGCGATATGTAAATTTTGCAGTACTGCTTTAGATATTTGGTAGAAACATACGGATTTAATTATCATCATCATCATCATATCAGCTGAAAAACGTTCACTGGTGAATATAGGCCCCCCCAAAGATTGCCACAAGGACCGGCCCTGTGCCACCCGCATCCAGCGACTTTCACCAGGTCATGAGTTCACCTTGTGGGGGGCCTATCCACGCTGCGCCTTCCGGTACGTGACCGCCACACGAGAACTTTATCACCCCAACGGCCATCGGTTCCACGCAATCCACGCGCGACGAGCCCCACCCACTTCGGTTTAGCGATTCGAAGAGCTATATCGGTTACTTTGGTTCTGCTGCGGATGGTCTCATTTGTAATCAGATCTCGCAGAGAGACTCTTAGCATAGGCCTCTCCATTGCCCTTTGGGTGACTTTGAGCCTTCTTATGAGGCCCATTGTAAGCGACCACGGTTTAGTACCGTATGTCATTGCTGCGGCCCTCCGGCTGATAGACTCATAGGGTGACAGTGTGAGTGATTCGCGTAGGGCGAGCCGTCGCGCCTGCGGCCCTCCAGCTAATAAAATGACAGCGTGGGTGGTTCGCGTAGGGCGAGCCGTCGGGCCTGCGGCCCTCCAGCTGATAGAGTGACAGCGTGAGTGAATCGCGTAGGGCGAGCCGTCGAGCCTGCGGCCCTCCGGCTGATAGAGTGACAGCGTGAGTGAATCGCGTAGGGCGAGCCGTTGCGCCTGCGGCCCTCCAGCTAATAAAATGACAGCGTGGGTGGTTTGCGTAGGGCGAGCCGTCGGGCCTGCGGCCCTCCAGCTGATAGCACGCTTTCACTACAGCGTGAGTGATTCGCGCAGGGCGAGCCGTCGGACCTGCGGCCCTCTGGCTGATAGTGACAGCGTGAGTGGTTCGCGTAGGGCGATCCGTCGGGCCTGCGGCCCTCCAGCTGTTAGAGTGACAGCGTGAGTGAATCGTGAAGGGCGAGCCGTCGGGCCTACGGCCCTCCAGCTGATAGAGTGACAGCATGAGTGGTTCGCGTAGGGCGGGCCATCGGGCCTGCGGCCCTCCAGCTGATAGAGTGACAGTGTGAGTGGTTCGCGTAGGGCGAGCCGTCGGGCCTACGGCCCTCCAGCTGATAGACTGACAGCGTGAGTGGTTCGCGTAGGGCGAGCCTGCGGTCCTCCAGTTGGTCGACTCAGAGAATGAGTTTATATTTTATAGTCTCGAAATTCGACTTGTATAAAAATGTAAACTTGAAATTCTCAATAATCCAAATTGATTGATATATTCCTTATTGTCAGATCTCTGTTATCTAAGGTACTAATTGTATGAATAACACGTCCATTTGAGATACTTCGGGCATTCAACCTTACATTAACCACGCCGAGACTTTGGTTTTTATTTGTCAATCGAGATATTAAATTTTAAAAAAAGGTGTCCGATTTCTAAAAATATCTATTCAGCATGGATTCGCTTTCCGTTACACATAAAATAATGTCCATTACGTTTACATATGTGTCGTGATTCGTAATGAAAGCGCGAGAGTATAAACGCTACTTAGCATGCATAATTGTATTACATATTACAAACAACATCGGTATAGTATCGGAAATTAACTTAACAATTGCACTAAAAACTTGAAAATAAAATAAGTAAAAAAAGTTTTAAGTTAAACGGTTTTTATTGCACCAAAAACTAGATAATAAAAATTTGTTATAACTAACCGTAGATGCAACTTTCTGTAGATTACTCACGTGAAACTATTATCACTGTAGTTTTCCCAAGTCGGATGCTGAAAGCCACGTTTAGCCTCTATGTCAGTGGATTAAGCGTTACCTAATCGGAAACTTTTACTAAACTAAAATAAAAACGTGGGGCGTAATTATGAAGAAAGAAACATACAAGTTCAAAATATGTAATTGTAGCTTTAATTTTGCAATTAATCATCCATCTGTTCCATCACTTCCACAGAGGTAAATAGCTTTTATCAAGGCCAGAACAAAACTTATTACACTATTGCTGTCTTGATTTATATGTGTGTTCTTAGATAACTATAGTGACTTAATCACAATTGCGTACGCCCCACGTTTTTATTTCAGTTTGGTAAAAGTTTCCGATTAGGTAACGCTTAATCCACTGACATAGAGGCTAAACGTGGCTTTCAGCATCCGACTTGGGAAAACTACAGTGATAATAGTTTCACGTGAGTAATCTACAGAAAGTTGCATCTACGGTTAGTTATAACAAATTTTTATTTTCTAGTTTTTGGTGCAATAAAAACCGTTTAACTTAAAACTTTTTTTACTTATTTTATTTGATAATGTCTACATATGAACAAATATTAAATTTAATAAAAAATGTTGTTAATAAGAAATTTATGAAAAAAATATAATAAACAGTACGTCCTGATAAAATTTCAATGTGTTACTCAGAAAAAAATAATGGTTAAACGGTAAAGATCACTTACATGTTGATCGTCTTCATAATGAGCTTGGATGCTCAAAGCAGTGAGCATTGCAGTGAGTAATTTTCAAATAATTCATCGCAATGCAATCTGTTCCTTGCAGTTGCAATCCAAAGAACAGATCGCATTGTGATGAACTGTTTGAAAATTGCTCATAAATTGATTCGAACCTATTTATACCAAGCAATCAATAAAAAGCGTGACAATTGATACGATTTCATCAAAACCTTATTACTAAATTATCTCCATGAACAGTAATTATAAAACGTCTTATCTTTTAATTGAAAACGTGGTTTTAATAAAATCGCTTAACCAACCTAGCATGACATGCCATTTTTAATTGTTATAAAGAGATTAAGCATACAAAAAATGCCCCAAAGATTTGAATTAACTACCAGAGTTGGGCAAAAAGTAATAATATAAATACTTTTAAAAATCGGAAGGAGTAATCATATTACTTTTTGCCCAACTCTGTTAACTACTAACAGTTAATGCCCGTCAAATAAAAATAACCAATATCAATTTTTAGCATTAATTAAACCCTAAAACTTTTTTTGTATCAAAAGTGTAAAATGAACTGTGATCACATTTTTCATAAATAAGGATGTGATCAATATAAACTAAGAAATGAGCTCTTTACTTACTTCAAGCAATAATACTAAATTAAAATCAAATAAAATAAAACTATGAAAACGGATAAATTCGCGTACATTAACGTCGGGATGAAGTTAAATTTAATTAATATTATACGCGAGTTTATCAGTTTTCATAGTTTTATTTCATGTGTAATCCTCGCGGTAACCGAATAAAATATTAAAATCAAATAATAAAATAAAACAGATTCTGTATAACAATTCAGGCTCGTCGTAATATCGCCATTTTTATACTAAATATTAATATCTACATAATTTATGTAAGTTTCATGTAATTAACGAAGGTAATCAATATAAAATAATAGTAATAAAAAATAGGTATTGTTCAGTACCTATGTACCTCGTAGGTATGTTAAGCCGCGTTTATATTTCGTCCATTAAATACAAAAGCGACACAACTCAAAAACCGTGAAAAATGATTTTATTGCAAAAACGACATTATAAGCACTAATATTTTACGTGACACTAAGACACCTGTCGATTTGACGTTAGTAAGTATCAAAATTATGCAGGTGCCCTTTTTGCACTATCGCTCTTTCGAGACTAATTTCAATGCTAAACTGCCATTTTGTCAGTTGCGACTCGACTGTCGACCAAAACGCACGACATTAATGTGAAAAAGTGCCATGAAACGAAAAAATAAGTGATTACGTTAAAAAATATGTAAGTAAAAGTGCCATATTTGTAGATGTGGCCGTTTTGAATAAAATAAACACGTAAATATTATGTTTCTTTATATAAAAAGGAGTCGCAAAACGGAATGTGGCAGCTTTACTTTTAAAATATCCTCTTAAATTTGATTTTTCATTCATCAAAACTGCCGTATTAGGATTTGCAACATTTTTGAATTAAAAATATATTCGAATGCATCAATCAAAGGAGCCATATTTATACATGATGCTGTTTTGAATAAAGTAAATATGTTTGGTTTAGATTTTTTTATAAACAAAGGAGCCGCAATACGGAATGTTGAATTTCAAAAAACATTGTTGCATTTACAACCGTTTTTAATTCAGTATAATATTAAAATCCATAAATGTACCAGATTGAATAATTGAGTATCTTTTGCATGAAATCTTAAAAATACAATACATCTTATAAAAACAGTAATTGTAAAACGTAGTACTTTGTATTGTGTTCGTTTTACTTAAAAGTATATTAGAGATTGTGTGGAAGATGACTGTGAATTTTGTGTACCTATAATTGCGACTGCGAAGAAACAATAATGACATAAACTTCAGATTATTAAGTATTTGTCATACTTTCCTATTATATTATTTGTATACAATACAAGTAAAACAAACAAAGATCTAACCCCGGTGTATGTTTTAACGAATTTAAAAACTTATATTAGTAGTATTTATTTTTTCACTTTTGGGAATGCCAACATAGGGATGATGACTGTATTTAAAATCAATTATTAGACATTATGCACGTTATTTTAGTAATAATTGATTCGTGTATGATGCACACAAATAAATTATTACTAAAATATAGACTGCAGTCGTTATTGTACAGAACTTTTATTTAATATAAGTGTAGTATACAAACGTGACGTTACTTTTGTGTATTTCATGTAAATCTTTCAAAAATCGAAAAAGATGTTGACTTGACTTGACAGTCATCATGCCTATTGCTTCACTACATAGGTAGTAGTACCCAAGTACTAGCGCTAAACTGTCATGTCGTCTAGAAAAAAAAAATTAGCATTATTACTAATCATAAGTAGATTTTTAGGAAAGATTTATTATCTCTGTTATTTCTGCAATTAAATATTGAAAGATATACTTTTGTAGCAGCAAAAATTAAGTTCTTGCATCAATTCTAATGAAAAAACTAGTAAACCGTCAAAACATTTCAATTTGGATCATTTAGTATGGGATCATAGTAACCACCACACAAATACAATACACACAGAAAAAACAAATAACTAAAGATGTAGGTACTTAACCGATTTTTATTATTTACGTGCTTTTAGGTGGGCTATTTCCAGTTTATAGTAAAAATAAGTGGTACCAAAGTATTAATTCCATTCTCAACAATATAACTTTGATCGCGTTGTATTTATTTATTTTATATTAAATTTATTAACTAAGGGTACCACATTTTTTTATATAGCAGGTTGATTCTTGAAGAAAATCGATAATTATATCTGAATTTTAAACTAGTACGTCCGTTAAATTCATCAAAATATGTAACCAAAGTTAAAATTAATCAAAGTAACCCCGGTTTACGGTACCTATAAACATGTTCTGGCAATATGTAAGTAAAGAAACGGTAAGAAAAAGTTTTGTCTGGTTGAGTTTTGTTAAAAAAACAGTATTTCTATGTTTAAGACATGAGATTTAAACGAAATAACTGGTTATTTTTTTGTATTTGTGGCCTTTGATGGGAAAAAAAATTCAGAGTTAATGTTATTTTTTTATGCAAATCGGAAGTATACGCTCATAAAAGCTTGCACAGCACATATTACTTTCTAATAACCAAACACATCAAAAGAGGGTTAAAATACCTACAAGTTGATATATAACACATATAATATTAATGCTGTAAAAAAAATTTGTGAAAAAAAAACGAATACAAAATCTTTAAACAGCTCCCCTGTAAAAAGTAATTTTTTGACTTGTGTCGCTTTTGTATTTAATGGACGATTTGTCTGTTGTGTTGTGTTGTGACGCATCAGAACGGTATCGGTTTCAACTATTTAATATCGTTGCATTCACATTTATCTGATGCACCGTGTTGTGACAGCGTGTGTTGTGTCGCGTCACAAGCGATCCCGGTCCGCGTCAGACCGGGTGAGGTACGGGGGGCCGGGAAGTGACACGCTTAAACATACACCAAGTTTTTCTTTTGTATCAATAGGCTTGCGAAATTATGTCTATATTTTTTTGATGTCTTCTGTAATCAAACTATGATTTTTTTCAAACTGTGCCTTCGACGTTCTAAAATAGGTACTGACGAAATTTTTCAGGATCACTCTTAAGCTCCTTTACGAGAGACAATGAAACTCGCCTTTAGTTTCTCTCTTTCTATTTAATGGATGAATCCAGTACCTCCTTCTCTTTCTTTCTTTTATAAGAAGCGTATCCAGCGCCAATAAATGCAATTCATCTTCAAAATCGGAATCTGAATCGGAGGATTCTTGAAAGAACATTGCGAACGAGTGAGCTATCCGAGTGCTGAGAACGAACTGATATAAAATTGCGTCAGAATGCGTCATAGCACGTCATATCGACGGTAGAAAGGCTAATTGGCTTAAGCGACACTTTGGGCGATATTGAGTTATTTATATCATCGGAATCGGCAGATTTTTCTCCGTCGATTGAGCTCGGTTTTATAGCGATCAGACGATTTTGATGGCGGTTAACACTTCTGAGATTTGGTACAGCGTTAAAAAAATCAAGGCATGAAGCAACACAAAAAATGGCATTTTTTAATAAAACGTGACTTGACCCACAAACATGTTTGGTTGGTTCCCGCTTAAGCGGTTTTTACTTTCCCAACTTTGCCATTCGTTTTGATTTGAACCTTTTGGCTTTACTCCATCACACACGAGCATAGTCGTTTAAGTCAATTGAACTTCAACAAAAAAGTGCCACCATAGGCGTTTGAAGCATTTAGCCTCCATTTAAAATAAAAGAAGCATGTCGCTTGAACCATTTAGCTCTTCCCAATATTTTAGGGCATGGGTCGCTTCAACCAAATACGTAAACCCCTAAGCCATAAAATGTATGTTATTTAAGCATTTTGAACCTCTTTTTATAGATGATAATGTCGGTTGAAATAGAATATTTGTTTGACCTGTGTCATTTAAATCCTTATAATAAAATCATAATGCATCATATCAGTTTAAATCATCAAAAATTTCTATGAGAAACTTTTGACTCGGCGGTACAATCACACTCTTACCGCCGTCGGTGCTTTTTGAGCCGCTCGCCTATAACTACCGCCGCCCCCCGCGCGGGCGCGTCAATCACTTGTAGTCTGTGCCGGTAGGCGCATGTGCCGTAGTGATTTGTGTGTGATACTGAAATCGTGTATTATGAAATAATTTAATTATTTTCATTGTTATTTCTTGATTATTTAATAATAATTGAAGTTTAAGTCTAAATACTTACTTACGTATTTCTGCCGCTTATATTGTAAAAAAAAAAATTGACTACAGGAGCCCGTTTCTCGAAAGCTTGTAACTTGTAATACAAGTGGGAGTCTCTTTTTAAGACAATTAATTAGATAAGGACTTCCGCTTGTATTACAAGTTACAAGCTTTCGAGAAATAGGCCCCAGATATAATAAAAATTAAGATTAAAAAATGTAACGTGACTATCAAGCGTAGTAATAAATTAATTAAAGATGTTAGGCAAAAAGAGCATTTTTTTCCAATAAAAGCGACAGAAAGGTTATTGCGGGTGAAACGCTGTAATCAATATCCACAATTTTTCTAAGACTGATTCTGCCAAATAACTATCTAATTATGTTATTAGAAGCAAATATTTTTCTTTATATAGCAATAAAAATTGAGAAAAACGATTTTCATTCATTTCGTTTTCTTTAGACCTGCAGAGTAATTATACCTTTGTCTCTAAATATCCGAGCTTCAACCACCATGTTTAATCATATTCATGTAATTCCTGAGATTTAAGCAATCCGTTTTTCAATGAGTGTGTGTCATTAAGTCAATTAGAATCGCCACTTATTTCCATTAAAGAATCGCTAAAACTGTTTAGCCTTACCCCGTTGTATAGTAAAAATAGCGCTTAGCTCATTTAGCCTTCTTTTTAAAAAAGTGCACTTGTACATTCATTTGACTTGCCTCCGGCGGCAGACGCTGTTGGTATTTGAACCAATTAGCCTTTCTCTCATTTTTAGTAGATTTGTCTTAAGCGACCTTTATTTCGAGACATAATAAACTAATGTTATCAAGGTAGGAACCAAAGTATGCGCCTTTATATCTTGAATATTTGATGGCAGTTGCGTTACAATATACCTGTTACTTTTTTTGTAGCGATTTATTTTCTAAAAAATAAAACTTTAAACGGCTCTTCTGTAAAGTTCATAAAATGTCGGTTAAGTCAATTAGCCTTTCTACCGTCGATATAAATGTGAACGGTAGCCATCACGACAGAGAGCATCATGACACGACACGACAGACAAATGTGAACTTAGCTTTACACGTTTACGTGTTCTAGTACACACTTTTTGCCTGACAATCAAAAAATACGAATAAATATACCTACTTGACGAAATAACCTGTACCTAAAAAAAACAATTGAAATAAATAATTTTAACAAATTGTTGTTATGATAAAAAGTACTTACTGGAAATGTTAAAAAGTATTCAAAAAGACTAAAAAAAAAGAATTTTTTTTTGGTGGAATTGACATTATGTCTCATAATATTTTTTGTTTATTTTGATTTTGATGTCTAGAATACATACCAAGTTAAAATCTTTCGAAATGCTCGCGAGCACCCCGTATAGATACTAAAGTAATATTACACGCGGATTACTCTGTCTTTAAGTAGAAAAATGCTCAACATGTTTCGCTCCGAACATGAGGAGCTTTTTCAGGAGCCAATCGCTATGTCTGCGCGGCGTGTCTTTGTCATAAGTAACCCGCGTGAAATATAGCTTTAGTTTGAATGAGTCTCACGAGAGTTTTGTATTTAAAATGGGACATAGGTACAGTTAAGGGCAGTAATATATATAGACTTCTCCATACTGATCCCTTACAAATGTGTCTATATATTAATGCACTCGACTATACTCCTAACATTTAAAAAAAAACGTGTCGCTACCACGAAAAGTATCGAAAGCTACTATGCAGCTCAGTGGCCTATGTGATCGGACGGGCCGTGTGGTTGTTTGCCGCTGAGATCAAATATATAGCGAGAACATTAAGAAATCAACAATTAATAGGTACCTATTTTTTTGCGAAGAAAAATTACACATATTCTTACCAAATTTCATCACCGTAACATTTAGAGTTTCTGAGTAAATCGGCTGTGACAGACGGACAGACGGACATGTCGAATATAGATTCGACCCTTATAGAAGGGTTCCGTTTTTGCCATTTTGGCTACGGAACTCTAAAAAATACCAAACTTGTATTCTCCTTTTATAAAGTACAAAAGAAAACGTACTCGTATTATAAATGGAATATTGAGTAGGCCGTGTGGTGACGGCAGTAAGAATACATTTGTCGCCACCCCAACTCCTCCTGCGGGTGTCTTAAGAGTCGACTAAGGGATTGAAGTGTCACTGACCATTATTTTATAAAAGATTGATGATGGGCAGCAGCGTCATCATAGTGGACACATTACTGCGATCGCGAAACCGCTTGCCCAGCGTGGCTATTATGGGCAGTCACCTCCTAATGCGTCGCATATTTAATAGGAGAGGCCTACGTCCAGCAGTGGACTATCATAGGCTGATGATGATGATGATAATTGAGTAAAAACCACTAATCGCATTTTCATTAATTACTTTTAATTCACTTTGGCATGGTAAACAACAGGAATACAGTAATACAATTATAGAATTGAGCAGCCCCTCGACACTTCATACTATGGTAAATAGACCCCGGTATCGGAGGTGCAAAATGATAGCTGTCAAGTTTTTACTTAGGGATAGGTAAACATATTGTGTGATGTCGATATCGATACTCGATTTTTTGTACAATTATTTTTTTTATGTACAGTGGCGTTCAGAATTGCATGGACAATTTATGAATGAATTTATTCATGTACATGGACCATTTATTTGTATACCTTTTTTCGAGATCTATGATAATAATTAACATTGAATACTCGATTTTTTGTACAATTTTTTTTTTATGTACAAGGACCATTTATTTGTATCCCTTTTTTGGGATCTATGATAATAATTAACATTTAATAGGTATATAAATCATTACTATTACAATACAAATCTCTGGTTGCTATTACATTTATTATGTTGCGAGTTGCACAACATTGAATAAAAACTTTTATTAAAGTATTTATATAATAAATCATTTATGTCAATAGATAGTAAAGTCATCTTACAATGATGTCTTTGATTATCTAGCCGTCTCTTAGCCTAAAATATTTTATACAATAGAAAGTGGAGTCACTTCTTGCTGAACACTCTGAACTTCAAAAATGAATGATAAACATTTAATATACAATTTGCAGAATACACATCATTTCCAGATGTTGGAATATAAAAAAAGCACATGGAGTCGAATTGCCAACAAGAGAAAATCAACAACATATGTTCTACTAATATTGATTATTTAATAAAGGATATTCCATTCCAACATTTGTAATCTTGCATATCTTGCATTGCAACTCAATCTTGTATCAAAACACTCATAAAAAAATAAAAAAAATTTAAACCAATTAAACTGTAATCGAGATCTGCTTAAGTTTTTCGGCAGTTGTAACATACTTTGGACCAAATTCGAAAACCCAAACTTCAGAAGGTTCATCGACAATTGCCTCAATAAAAAGTATGGCGATGTTACATTACATTATATTAAATAAATATTTTGTTGATTTTGTAATTATATAGTCCTAGTTTATATCGTAAATAGGTGCGTTTAATTAAAGTCTTACCTTATTATTATGGTAAAGAAAAATTATCGATATGTAACTTTAATTATCGACATCACAAATATTTTTACCCCATCCCTAAGAACTTGACAGCTACCATTTTGCACCTCCGATACCGGGGTCTAATGGTAAATTATGAAAGCATTTGGTACCAACATTGAGATATAAAAATAATCTTATAGAATTAAAATGCCTACTGTTGCATTTTATTAGCACATAATCATACTGGCCTTCAAACTTAGACGTATTATACTTTTACAACCTAAATAAATAGGTAAAACGTCAGTGTCAGAAACGTACCGTCATAATTGTTTAACATGAAAGCGGATCCCGGGTTCATGTTTTTATTGTGTTTTATATAAAATATTTAAATGTTTGGTCTACATGGGGGGCAAATCAATATGAAAATGTGAAGAGTGTGGTGTTCGGCGTGGATTAAAACGAACTTCTGGCGTATTTCTGGCAACATTTCCTCTTGATCCAGGCAGGTCAGTATCGAATTATTTTATATTAGTAGCAAATTATTTAAGGTAAGCTAATGCACAAATAGAGTGCAACAAAATGTATCGATAATCGCTTTATTTCAGATGTACATTATCGAAGAAGAGGATCGGATGGAGAACGAATACAGAAGAGAGTATCTCCTTTTAATTCATGAAACTACAATGACAATACAATGACAAAACAATTGTTTTGGCTTTTGGCAAAAATTTTGATCCGGAGACAGTGCCAAATACTTGTATTAACTACAGACATAATGAACACGGACGAAATTTCTTCAAATGCTTTAAAATTAGCTCAATTGCGATATGATATACCTATGTTGTTTGTCTTTGGAGAAATTTTATTCGTTCTAATGATTCATTGGCTTTGGACCATGTTTTTGAACTGCTGTATGCCGGAGTTTTGGCTCGAAAACTTAACTTTTCGCCTCTCCATAGTATAATATTTACGATTGGGCCCATAACCTACTAAGAAAATGAAATAAAAATACCTATATAAGAAAAATATTTTTGTGTTATATTAAATAAATAAATAATAATAAATATTGCGTTATAGCCTTAATTTATTTTACCCTTTAATTATTCTATGGTAATATTAATTCAGTATTACGGTAGGTGCAGCAAAATTATTGCACTTTTATCGATATCGATAAACAGTAAGTGTAGTGAGTGTCGAGCTCTAGTGTTGCTTTTTTAAGTTGGTAGTATTGACATTGTATTGTGTACGTTGGCACAAAGTACGTTCATAATTCGGTTTTAGGCTTGTTCGAGAGTGCAGTCTCTTAAAACGTAGTGATTTTATTCTCTTTGGAATTGAGTTTGAAACCGAAAAGACTATAATCTACTTCTTAAATAACATGATAATACTCGTAGATGTAGCTTCCCACAATAACATACTTTTTTTGGGTGTTGAAGTATATGAATGCAAATTTCTCAATATAGCCTTTTGCGACTTTTAAGTTTAAACATTTAAAAAAATCCTCTCTTGACCTACACCCAAGTTTTTTACATGGTTCTCTTAACTCCATACCGACAATAAGGTCCCATCACCCTGATAATGACACATTACTTTTGTTTACCACAGAAAATTTGAAACCTCCTTGTAATCTAAAAAAATATAATGCAAATACAAAATAACATCAGTAGGTACGTTAACTAGGTGGGCATTTTCGCGAGAAGAGATCCAAAAACTTATTTTTCTGAAACAGGTAAATTTTATGTTTTTCCTGCTCAGAATCACGAGCTCTTTCGATCCTACTAGAAGAAAAAAAGTGTCCCAACTTTTTGTTTCTATTACGTAACCGTTTTTCAAACACTTTGTACAAGCGGTTACAAAGTGGAGAGCATGTAAAATGTATGAAAAATGTGGGACCGTTTTTTCTTGTACTTTTTTTCTCCTAGATTGAAAGAACTCGTTATTCTGAGTAGGAAAAACATTAAATTTACCTACCTTAAAAAAAATTTTTTGGATCTCTTCTCGCGAAAATGCCCAGGTACGTGTTTCAAAATCTTCAGAACTTTATCCTAAGAATAAAAAATATTAACAATATTTTTATTGGATTTCCTAAGATGATACAGACTATAGACTACCCCCCTTATTCATTAACGTTTGTTAACTTAACAAGCCGCTAATAATTGTTTGTCCCTTTCGGTCTTAACAATGTGTCCATAAGAGCAAAAGGGCCAAACCATTATTAGCGGCTTGTTTAGTTAACAAACGTTTATGAATAAGGGGGTAAGATATTTTTTACTGATAAATAACTGTTTCAACAGATATACATTTATGTATATGACTACTATCTCAATTATATTATGCATGAGATTACATTAAAACATAAAAACGCATTGTATTATTATTTATATTTTATTAGTAACAATAACTTTAGCCCTAAAGAGCATTTTGGTTACGATGTCATGTTATCAGTCAAAACTCATACTCGTACCCATTACAGAACTTAAAAGTGAGGATTGTAAGGGTCGGTAATTGTTGCGATACTTTTCAGTAGGCTCTAAAGTGCGACTAATTCATTAATATGTAATACTGCCAAGTACCAAACTGAAAAAGAAGACAATCAAGAGTAAGTATTACGGTAAAAATATTCAAAAAGTCTGAAAAAGTAACAGATATTTTTTGTGATATTACATTACTTAGGGACTGATTTTTCAATACCTAGTTAACAGTACCTGTCAAATAAATGTCAACCCTGTTCTATTTTGACTGATAATTTTAGAACAGAATGGTGATAATTTCAACTAACGGATAGGTTTAATTGGGAATTGAAAAGTCAGCCCTAGGTCAAACAGAATATTTTTCTTATTTTGACGTCTAGAACGCGTAGTTAAAATCTCTCGCAAAGCCCACGAGCACTAAGTCAGGGTTGTAAAAAAATAAGTGCATTCCCGCTGCCAGTGAGGTTTTGGGAAGCAGAATTACACCCCTTAGTCTTTTAGAAGTTCAACTTTCAGAAAAATTTAGTTTTAATCAGTAACATAGGTTTAATCAGTAACGATGTTTTAAAAAAAATCGACCCTTTTGAAACTTCTAAAAACCTAAAGGTTTTGGTCTGAGTATCAAAACCTCACAGGCAACGAGAATGCACGTATGTTTGGCTATCTTGTATACCAGTGACCAAAACTGCCTTTGAAAACATTACCTTTAAAATCGAAAAACCGGCCATGTGCCGGTGGAAGGAGTTCCGTACGTTCATTATCTAAACTTCTTTTTTTTAATCTGACCCAAATTTGGTTGTGGCAACTAAAAGGCAAGTGTGTCTACGTATACTATGTTTTTACCGTTTTAGAGTCACAAAAATAAGCATCCGGAATAAAATTTAAACTTAACCTTAGCCGCCAAGTATGGTTTGTCCCTAGCGGTCTTATAAATATTGATAAGACTGAAAGAGAAAAACAATACTTAACAGCTTGTTAAGTTAAGAGACGTTTATTAATAAGGGGAGTATACCGTGACTATAAGTTACCCGACACATTTTAATTTTAAAGTCGTAGTAAGATTCTCCTCATACTTCCCTCTGTAGTAAGGGATCGTTCAAAAATCATGCTATGATCAGGATCACATTTGGCCGATTTTTCATCACCGGAATTAATAAATAGGTATTAAAAAATGAATACAGGTTTAATAAGTTAATTATTGATAGTATTAATATTTTCGTAAATAATCGCTCCGACATCAATAAAAATCGTTACAACCCCCTCTTGAAACTTTTGAAGTTAATGATAATGAAATATGAAAAAAAAAACGCAGAAGTAGAACTTTATAAAAACTTTCAAGGAACAATAACTATGGAACCCTACGCTGAGCAGTGAGCATAGCCCAACTTGTTCTTGGCCGGTTTTATTAAACTATAATGGTATAAAATACCATATCATTTCATCGGCTGACAAGCAAAACTCACTATAAAACTGTCACTCTTTTTAGCAACCTCGTACATACGTAGTATCGAAGTAGTAGTATCGAATTAGAACTGAGATACGAGCTTTATTTGAAGTAGGTATTTGTTACTTAGTAACTTTTGCTTGTCAACCGACGATTTATAAATACTAAATATAAATTCAATCTCACCACGCCCCAATTTCACCACGTTGACAAGTGCTACAATTGTAAATTTACTGTTTCTCCAATTGGAGAGAATAGGCTACAGTGATAAAATGTAGTACAGGAACTTTAATTAATCAGCAGTAAATAACTACTTTTTTACGAAGCATAATTACAATTTTATTGTCACAGAGAACACGACAGTTGTAGCGAAGTTCCGACATAAGCTGAACCTCATGTCGAGATGTAATGAAAAGGAAAGGGAAAATCCTGTAACTAAGTGCGACAATTGTCACGGGTTTCGGAAAATAAAATAGCTGTAGTCTACGGAGGCATGTGACTCATGTGACGTCAGTAACAACAGAGATATTTTACAATTGCATTGTCATACTTGTAATTATGATGAAATAGGAGCCTGGGGTGCGAGTTTTGAATTTCACCGGTGACTTATTAGTACTGTTACGCCGGTGGCATGATGAAAACTACAAATATGATTTTAGACACGTTAGAAGCGTTTTCAGCAGGCTGAAATGCGTTTTCAGGCCGTTTCAGAAGGTCCTCTTTCATATACTACAAAATCAAAATTACACCCCAGATACCGTCGTTTTCAGGCGCCTGAAACATGTTTTCAGGCCGTTTCAGGATACCCTCTATCGGGTGGCGCAATAACCTGAAAACCCGATTTCAGGCGTTTTCAGGACCCTTTTCGGGCCTCTCAAGTACAAATCGGTATACAGGGTGTTTTTTTTTCGACCGTTCAAATTCTACGTAGTGAATGTGTAGGTCATACTGACCAACTTTTACTATAGGGACAAAGTCGAAATCGCGAAAAAAAAATCTGCTGTTTCATAAATTTCGGCCGGCGTAATGCCGCCAATTTGTATGAAACAGCTGATTTTTTTTTCGCGATTTAGACTTTGTCCCCATAGTAAAAGTTGGTCAGTATGACCTACACATTCACTACGTAGAATTTGAACGGTCGAAAAAAAAACACCCTGTATAGCTAAATTTCCCATAGGAGTGAAAGATAAAGCACTATTAGATAGAGACAGCACGAGAGAATGTTCTGGAAGGATGTGAACGAGACAACTATAGAGAGAACATTCTGGACGGGTGTGAAAGAGATACCTGTAGAAAGAGACAGCGATACTCTAGAATGTTCGCGCACAGACCCACTGACCCGACCTAACTCGGGAACTTTCTGGAGTCGAATCATTTAGCACTTTGTAGATTCGAGTGGCTTGTATATAAACCCAGCATGTCCCGGCCAAGGGGTAGTTTCTATCGAGACAGCGAAGAGCTAACATTAAGAGCGAAGACTGCGCATCTACGGCGAGTTTGAGAGTGTAAAAGTGTACCAGTGTGAAGTGTCAGTGTGTGATTAGTGTTTTTGTTTAGTGTTTGTTCTTTTAACTAGTAATTAAAGTATCCGTTTTAATTAGTGGCTTATTTATACATTTTCTATAGAAAACCCACCCCACGAACGTAACAGTACGGTCAAACTTTACATTAAATTCGCAAAGCATGCAGTATAGCTGCAATTTTGGTATGTTGTTTAGACACCATAGGGCACTATAAAACCACATTTTGCAAGCAAAAAAATGCTACGTACGTGAAAAACTGCGAAATTTAAAATCATTTTTTAGTTTCTAATTTTAAAAAAACCATACGTTTTTTGACATTATTAAATTAGGAAGTATTTAAAGAATAATAAATTTCTAACAAGTTGGGCTTACATGAATTACCGTAGTTTCAGATATACGCGACTTCAAAAAGTACTATTTTTGTAAACTAGCGTTATTTTGAGTTTTGCTAACGTTTTCGTCTTAATATCGCCTCACCTAATTATGCTACGAAAAGCAATAAGTAATGACCTTATGGCGCATTTAATATTCTTTCATTAAAGAATCAAATCATGTCAGCAAACTTTGAAATTGAAAATAAAAACGAGAAATTCAAAAGGCAGGAGGCCCGCTATCTAAGTTTTTCATACAAATCGCAAGTCGTGTTGCAAAGCTGCAATTTTAGTATATTATACAGGGTGTAATCGATAAGTGTTTACAGGCCATAATTACGTAAATATGAGATATATCAGAAAACTTTAAATGAACTGATTTCGAAAGTACGTTACCCTACGAGTAAAATTACATTAATAACTTTTTCTAAATAGATGAAGTAATATTAAAAATACTAACTTAAAACACTCCCATACACTTAGTATGATGACTTACAGCCTTAAAGAATGTCGGTTGTCGTAAGAGATAAAACTGTTAGAGATTCGTTATTTGTACGAATACATTGTAATAAAATAATAATACTACCGTTTATTAAATAATTAATCTAACATTTATTCTTAAATAAAAAAAATATTCGTATTAAACTAGTCTTTGTATGAACGGTTACGTACTAAATGTGTCGGAGGGTTTGAAGTTAATATTTGAGATATTTATGATTTTATTTCAAAAAAGTTATTAGTGGTATTTCACTCGTTGGGTAATGCACTTTCCATATCAGTAATTTTTTTTCTCATATCTCTCATTTTTACGGAATTATGACTTGTAAACACTTATCGATTACACCCTGTATAGGCCATAAATATGGATGTACAAAAGAGCATATTACAAGAAAAACAAAAAAATAATTTCCATAATGGCCTAGGACGTACAAAACTGAAAAACATTCAACTTCCTTTAGTTTTTGACGTTTAATTAAAACACTATTATCTTTTTGTTACTAATTGCTACAAAACTTAGAAAGAATATAGAATTTGAAAGGATTTGAGCTACCTTGCATTACCGTGATATATAGATTTAGTTATATAGATTTTGAGATACGACATTTCAAAAAGTGCCCTTTAGTAAGTTAAGAATAAAAATGCATGTTTTGAAGCCTCGTATACCCTCAACTATAAGACTTACAGTCATTGTTATCGGCTCAACTTATATATGCCAATATTTAGTGAATAACTTTAACGTAACTTTATGTTTTGATAGAAGGGCACTTTATGAAATGTCGTATCTCAAAATATATATATATATAACTTACGGTGATGCAACGTAGCTTAAATCCTTTCAAATTTAATATTCTTTCTTAGTTCTATAGCAATCAGTATCAAAATATCATCGTTTTTTAGTTAAACGCCAAAAACTAAAAAAGGTCGAATTTTTTCCGTTTTTTACGTACTAAGCCGAAATTATTTTATTATTTTTCTTGTAATATGCATTTTCGTTTATCTCTTTAGAGCCTTTATAATATACCAAAATTTCAGCTTTGCAACACGACTTGCGATTTGTATGAAAAACTTAGATAGCGGGCCTCCTGCCTTGTGAATTTCGCGTTTTTATTTTCAATTACAAAGTTCACTGACCTGTATACTAATGTATTTATTCAAATATGGGTAAATGGAGCATAGTTTTACAATGAAATCACTTAAATCGACAGTCATTTTTATATTTGTTTGCGGCAAATTATGTTTCTGTAAGATAAAGGGTCGAATAATAGCTTAAATTAGTACGTTATTTTAATAAAGATTTGTCAATATGTGGGTCAACGACGACAGTGTCATACACCAATCGTGCGTTCGGTGTGTGCGTTGGAAAGCGACGTTGCCAGTTGGCTGAAAATGCTACGTTGCCGCTCTGCCCTAACGCATTTCGTGCTGTTTGGTTATTTATTTTTCAACAATCAGCAATATCAAACGCAAGCGTTGCTAATGTTGCCATATAGGCCATATCCCCACGCAAAAGCCAAACGAAAGACCTTTTGTTATAGTAAATACACCTATACATTAGGGTGGATCGTTTTTTTTATTTTCGGATAATCATAAAATAATCTTTACGAATCGATACTATGCGGCTAGAAAAACAAAAAATATTATGACCATTTTTGGATATTTTATCCTTATGGACCCCATATAGAAGCCCGAAGATCAGCCTTACTTTTAAGGTTTTTTTAAGAAAACTCGGATGAGCAAGGATATTTTTTGTTTTAATTTTATGGATAAACAAAATAAGATTGTTTTTCATAAATTTAAGGTTTGTGTGATTTAATTAGATGAAAATTGTTCGCAGTATCTCCAAAAAATAATTTTCAACTTTGAGGCTCTTGGGGCAGTACTTCCCGAATGATTATCGGAAAAAGATATATTGTTGAAAAAGTTACTTTTTAGACAGGTTATTCCTATACGTGGCCCGTATCAGAAAATCCTGAAAAAAATTTTGGTCCATACATTGAAGTATGAAAAAAAAATTTTTTTTCGGATTTTTGGAACCGGGCGCCAATAGAATGATAGTCGTAAAAAGTAACATTCTTTAACAATATACCTTTTTCCGATATTCATTTGGCAAATACTGCCCCAAGAGCCTCAAAGTTGAAAACCAGTGTTTGCCGATACTGGTTATAATTTTCATATAATTAAATTGTGCAAATTCTAAATTTATGAAAAATAATGTTATTTTGTTTCTACATAAAAAAAAACCGAAAATATCCACGAACTACTGACTTTTCTTAAAAAAACCATAAAAATAGAGTCAATTTTTGGGGATATAAACGAAGTACAAAATAAAAGTAAATCCAAAAATGATCAGAATATTTTTTGTTTCTCTAGCCACGAAGTATCGATCCATAAAGATTATTTTATGAATTTCCGAAAATAAAAAAATCGATCCACCCTACAGTATACATACTAGTTACATTTATACCTATACCACAGGATGGATTTCTTACATTTAATGTTTTTATAATAGATGTGCGTACTAAATGATAGTCTCGTGGAACTGAACGTAAGCCCCATTTGGCAAGGCAACACTAAATTCAAACGTCACTCTGATTCTAAATCACCGGCAGTACTTTATCGTTTTACCAATTGTTTATAACTTTATACCTACAATTCCGAATTGACGCTAAATTGCCTACGATTGTTTGAAATATCTCATAGCGTGCTGTGATTTACATGAGGTTTTATAATACGTTTGTACATTATGTAGCCACAAACGTCCCGGAAAGGCTATAAAAACCACCGATACTCGGGCCTGGAAAAAACTTGTAAGCGAAGCCTTGGAGCAATGATACTATATATTATTACGGAGAAATCAAAAGGTAAGTTCTGTAGAGGCTGAATTGCTTGATATCTTTCCTCCCAGTATTCAAACAGTTTTTTTTTATTATACATTTCCACTATTATTATAGCAAAAATGTTTCGATGTTTATTGTTTTCGCAACAACTGCTCATCGGATTGGAATAAGGAAACTTGACATGTAGATAAATAGTAGTATACAGGGTGGCCCATTCAAATCGGTCAGTATGGGAAAGTCTGAAACTATAAGACATACGAAGATTTGTTCTTAGAAACCATGTCACCGATTTTGATAAAAAGAAAAACTGCGTTGCTAAATATGACAAAAAAAACTTTCTTTCTTAAGATTTACACAATAAACATCTAGTAAAATAAATTTAAGTACGTGAAAATAATGAATTCCATTCATTTTAGACGGGTGCGCCAAAGTATTTATAAAATTGCAACTTAGATTATTGGAACTCCGAAAATTTTTCTTATACAATTTAACTTCATAATGATCGGTATGTAGAATAATCTTTGTTCATAATTATCATCGCATAGAATTATTTATGTTCATAATATTGTTTTTCATACATATTTTTAATACTAACTTTTATGTTTATATAATTTTTCACTATACTTATTTTATGCTATATATTCTAATGTTATAGGTATTTATTTTTATCTGTACTGGTTTTATGTATGAATTATTTTTGTTTAATTAAATATAAATCGTACTTTTACTGTAAACTAGCTACCTGCACAAATCAGGTTGTGGCAGAGTAGGTACTGTACTAAACGGGTTCCCTCTAAACTTTTTTTGTCCGAAACGCTTAGGATATAACAGACTTGGTATAATCTATTTTGGCATCAACTTAATGAGACAGAAACATCACTTGGCTTAAATAACAATATTTCGAATATTATTTTGTCCGAAACTATCTTGGCATATCATTAATTACGCCGAGTGTTATAAGACAGAAATTAGATTTGCATTTTTTTTTGGGCATGTAGCCACATGTTCGAAACTTGCCTTTTTCGTCAGGCAGAATTTGCTGTGAGGGTGAAAATTTCTGCAGTGAGCGAGCGAAGCGAGCGAACAAAACCTTCCGGGGCAGATCCGTCTCGGATAGGTTAGGTTAGAAGACTAAGGCGGGAGCTTTGCTCCCGTCTTAGTCTTCGAGGTTATTTTTTTTTAGTAACCTAGAAAGTACTCAGCTCAGTAACACAGTAAGTAACGTACAGAATATTACTACTGCCTCGATTCTATTGAGAGGTTGTAATTATTCCTTCTCTGTTATGCTAAAACAAACTATGCCGATACTTTTTATGCACATCCAGATTATGCCTCATCATAAATAGGAGCATCGAAATTATGCTCGAATAATATTCGAACAACTCGAAATCTGCCACAAAGAAATATGCTAAAATTGAGTATGCCACAACAGTTTCTGCACAAAGCCCATTATGACTACATAGTTTATGTTATTCATAAAAGAATTACACCACAACAGAGTGAACCTAATGGGAAAATGTTTATAAATAAACAATTTATTTCAAATAACTTTATGAGTATAGATTAATCTACATGACGACTTTAGGAGGATAAAATTTCGAAACAAAAATCGTTATGAACATTGTAGGTAGAAGTATAATTTTTAGTAAGAAAAAAAGTATGAGAAAAAATTTTCGGAGTAATGATGATTATGAGTAAAAAACGGTATTAGTAAAAATATTCGAAGAAAAAATTGTATAAGTGCCAATATGGACCCATTTTAGACATCATGTTTCTTAGAGACATTTACTGCTTAAAACTTGGACAAACGATATCTGAATAGAAACAGTAGGTATAAGTTAATTTTTTCAAAACAACCGGGTTCGATTCCCTGGCTGGGTACAGTGTTTTTTTAAATGCATGAATGCAGTTTTTCTTTTTATCAAAATCGGTGACATGGTTCCTAAGAACAAATCTTCTTATGTCTTATAGATTCGGACTTTTCCATACTGACCGATTTGAATGGGCCACCCTGTATATTGTATTATAAGAATACAATATACAGGGAATAATATTTTTTTTAACATAAATACCGGAAACGTTAGTTTCCCGAGGGATGATGAGTTCCAGGCCTGGAACTTTTAAAAATATATCTATTTTGTAGATACTAACTGAACCTGTTTTGAACCCAGGTTCCCTCTCTAACTTCGCAGTCAAGTTCACCACCACCTAACTAGACAAAGCTGAAATGTATTTTTTATTCCAATAATCATCATACACCATTTTGACGATGAGTATTCTGATTTCAGATCCAGGGCCAACTGCAGGTGTCACAATATGTGTAGATGCGTCAGGCTCACTTCCAAGCAACACACACAACGTCAAGCAATCTTCCTATATCCATGTATAAAACCAGAAAAACGTAAAACAGAAATAATAAATAAAAATAATATGATATGATGTAAATAAAGACTGAATTTATAAATTGACGTTTTATTTATCTATGTATTCCGCACATGATTAGAATAGGAAGGAATCTAATAATTAAAGTGACTAGAAATATCTAATATAATTATTATATATCTACATATGAAAACTTATGTGACTGAAGTCATCGAATAGATTCCGTCCCAATCTGATTGGACACGTATTAGGTTAGGACATCCAGTCCCGTTTTTTAGTAGTATAGGCTATTTCAGATTGACCATGCAAAAAATACCGGAACTGGATGCTATAACATCACCTGAAAACGTTTTTGGTGAGTAAATATATAAGGTCACCAAAATTAAACCTAGGTTGGTAGTTCAGGGACCAATACCATAAAACTTTACAAGCATACAAGTTTTGTGGGATAGGTCACAGGTTATTTATTTATTACTGAAAAAATTGTAATTATAGGTAAAGTATCATTAAAAAAAAGTCATGTAATGTAAAGTAAAAAATATATTGAAATTACGAGATTTGAACCTTGGTCCTAATGAATGTGCGTCAGACGGTCATCCAACTAGCCTAATCCAAGTTCAATACACGTTCCGAAATAAGCAATCGGTTTCGTAAACGAATAAGGGTTTGAATGTATGTGCATACTGCGCAGCCGCGGCAGAGTTTCGTATTTATTCAAATAAACTTATTTTGTAAATTAAACCTCACCTAAAATTTAGTTGGCCACATTAGAAACAGCAGTAATAAACTGCGGCAAACATATTACTTATTAATAAAATAAGTAAAAAAAGTTTTAAGTTAAACGGTTTTAATTGCACCAAAAACTAGAAAATAAAAATTAGTTGTAACTAACCGTAATAGATGCTACTTTTTGTAGATTAGTCACGTGAAACTATTATCACTGTAGTCTTCCCAAGTCGGATGCTGAAAGCCACGTTTAGCCTCTATGTCAGTGGATTAAGCGTATCCTAATCGGAAACTTTTACCAAACTGAAATAAAAACGTGGGGCGTACGCAATTGTGATTAAGTCACTATAGTTATTTAAGAACACACATAGAAATCAAGACAGCAATAGAGTAATAAGTTTTGTTCTGGCCTTGATAAAAGTTGTTTACCTCTGTAGAAGTGTTGGAACAGATGAATGATTCATTGCAAAATTAAAGCTACAATTACACATTTTGAACTTGTATGTTTCTTCACAATAACGCCCCACGTTTTTATTTTAGTTTGGTA
>JALPQI010006672.1:0-51505 GCA_025490895.1 Thaumatotibia leucotreta | reverse complement strand
AAAACATATTTGTATTGCTACAGTTATAAAACCTTTGTTGGTTGTTTATACCTCCTAACAGACTGTCTTTGTTTATTGAAAGTTGAACGTAAACAATATTTACCTACCTCTCATAATTTATGGTTGTGACACTATTTATAACATCTCTTGAAGGGTTGAATGGTTGTTTGTTTATGTTTTTTATAGTTTTATGATAGAAACGTATATTAATTTCTCATATTACAATATATTTTGAAAAGAAAGTTTGATTTGAAGAATAAATAAAATAGGTATAACATATTTTATATGAATATAATTTAGGCTTATTACTACCTTGGAAAGACGATATATGTGATAGTATTTAGTAAAACGTCCCACTTTGTCGCTTACCATAAAGACGAGATTTACTTGTATCTTCATATGAATAAACTATCCCACAAAACGTCCCACTTTGTCGTTTGCAATAAAGTCAGTTTCAGTCGCTTAAAGTCGCTTTGTCAGTTTATTCATATGAAGATACAAGGAAATCTTTATGGTAAGCGACAAAGTGGAACGTTTTACTAAAAACTAACACATATATATAGTAACATGTGTCCAGTCCATGGGACGTGACTAGATCAACTATAGGTACAAAGTCTGTATACAAGGGTTGTCAAATATTTCTGTCCGTGACTGTACATTTGTAAAGAATTGATTTGGACCAAACTTAATTTATATTAGTAATTAAGAATGGTCCAAAACTTAATTTATAAGTAAGTATAAAAAAGACTATAAGTATTGCAATGTCAATATCACGTATTTAAAATATTAATCACCACGCAAACAAACCAGACAGGAAACCTAGAATATATTTACAAAATTTACAGTTGTACGGGTGTCATACGCAAATGTATAAAAAATATTATTAATGCTAAAAATTCAAAACTATAAATTTTTTTAATGTTTAAGTACTATGGCGATACATTTTAAACAAAGCTATAGTTTAAATAATGATAAAGTGTTTTGAAGTAACAATTTAAATAAGTATATAATATACACCTAATAATGTTTTATTTCATTACAATCATCTACACACAGATTCAGAATGATTGTTTAACCCAGTTTGTTTGGTTTTTCGTACACTAATTGATATTAGTGAGGGTAAAACCATATCAAGCCAGAACGTAGGTAGGTCGCACATGCGATTTTAAATAAATTAAAATTAGTGTTTAGAATTAAAACAGTAAATAAATGCAGCTTTCGACCCCGCAAATGCCACGGCAGTGAATAATTACAAACAGTCTCAATTACCGGGTCGCTCGCTCTGTCCCGCTGCGCAGGCGCTAGTCCGGGCGTCTCCGCGGCCCGGCCCATAAATCACGAGCCAACGCGAATCTAATGACGGAAAAAACGTTTGATAAATCACCATTTATGAACTCGATGTTATTAAGATGTTTTTTTAATTGTGAGAGTGTAATTAATTTGATCTGAATTGCACCGATGGATGGATGTCGGATTTATTGATGTTAGGTGTGTCTGGGACTGGTGAGAACCCGAGAACGTTCATACAATTCGTGTCGTATATACCTACAGCTTTAGGGTCACTTGTACGATCTAGGGTTAACAAATTAACTGACTGGTTAAATCTGTAAATTTTTGAGAATAAGGTACTTACCGTGTCAAAACCTTGTGTTAATGGCCTAACCATGGATTGTGCATGTGCACTGTGCAGGTGGACCTTAGGGTGTCAGAGGGCGCAAGATAGGTTAGTTAGGTATTTTTTAATCAGTTCTGTGCAGACATGTTTTATTGTTATCTCGCGTTTTAATTATAACATGTGTGACTGAGGTACATCTATTTTTTGTGATGTGTATGTCACATCGGGGAAATCTCAATTAATGCGACTTCGAGTTGAAGATTTAAAAATTGCCCTATACCTATTAAATTACCTTCTCATTTTATGACTTGTTGAGTCATTATATGAAAATTAAACCTACCTAAATTGTTTAAAAGTGTACTTTATGTACGTTTAGCTCGCAGAAAATATTCAATCTAAGTACTTTTTTTCTACAAGAGACAAGTATGTAAACGTGCAATAGGTGCATTCAGACCAAACGACCAACGAGCTATTCTATCCCCCACTCTACGAAATCAACGAATCACGTTTTGTGTAATGATCGAATTTCGTAGAGTAGGGGGTTAGAATAGCGAATGCTCGTTTGGTCTGAATGCACCTTAAGCTACTTGACGGTATGCATAATCACGAATTTTGTTCTTCGTGCAACCTGCCCTAAGCTGTTCCAGAATTATTTAACCATGAATTGCGTAAACATGACTTTTGCCTTTCCCGCGCTATCGTAGTGAACAGCAGATCGCATTAGAAGCCTGGCATTGTCATGTTCCCGTCACCCACCTGTTGACGGGGGTAATGGATGACGGCCTTTACCTCGGGGCCGCGGGGACCCCCGCTGGCTCGGCGGGGTCACGCGCGGGGGCTGATGCAAGCCATCGGATGTAGCGAGGACCAATGGTGAGCAGCAATTTGTTTTTCTCAAACATGCAATGAAATATTGTTGTTATGTTCCTTATAATAGGCTGCGAAGTATGACGTTTCAGGTGCGACTAGGACAAGAGGTCGTTAATGGAATTTAATACAAATCTTAAAGATCTGAGCCGGCAAAGTGCTCTTTTTAATTCCATTCCACATACATTTGCGGCACAGGCATCATGACATTATGTCACCATGCAATACTATGCATATAATAAAATAAAACTGTGATGTTTTTGTTGTTTATTTCATTGCATGTTTGAGAAAAGAACTATACATACCCACATGACTGGAAATATGGGGTTGCTAGCCGAAGATATTATATAGACCGCCGAGCGAAGCGAGGCTTTCGTCCCGGCCTTGATAGTAATGTACTATTTTGACAACTATGATCATATGTCATGTCACTGAGCTAATAAAGGCCCACTATATGGACCGCGTTATGGCAACTAAAATCGGGCAGTTGAGGGCGAGTGACTATATATTAGTCGTGTAGATCCTTCCCGGCTTTGTGCAGCAATGGACGTCTTCAGACTGATATGTACATACTTGTGATTTCTGATACAACAAGGATTATTTAATTTAAATCTCAATAGGTACCTACTTATGTTTGTAAAAAAATGTCCTCGTACAGTTCTTCCAGTTTCATTGTAAGGCCTTGTTTTTTGTCTCTACATAATACGAGTATATTATTGAGTAATACAATAAGACTAATAAGGGAACGATTAAGTAAATATGTGGAATAAATATTTAAATTTATGTGGTTCATATTACTCTACTCTACATCTAGATACTAGAAGTACGTATTGCTAAGACTGAATACATACATTTAGCTGCAAAAACTGCACAAGTTTGTAACTTGTTCCACGGTATGCTTGCATACCGCTCGTGTCTTCGCTTGCCAAAATAAAACATTAATATTGTAACATCCTAATATAAGCTTACACCTGCCTATGACGAAAAAAACCTTTGTTTGTAACCGCTGTTTTTATTCAGAATAGTGTTTCTGTTAATAGAGATCACGGACGCATATTTATTATGATTGTTATTGGTCTATTGCCTCCAATGCCATAAATATCGTTGTTGGTGTCCAGGGGAAATGTAGACTACTTTGTTTTGTATGAACCTTTCTTTGGATACGTAAAGCTTATACATGTAATCATTTATTTACCTAAACAAATAAAGCCCCTTCCTTTCAAGACAAACATTATGCCCAAAATTATCAATTAATTTAATTGCATTAGGAAGAAAAATGAGAATTTATACTGGAAGTAGTAAAAAATGTATCATTTGCCGTTTTACGATTATTGTTATTGACGCGACTGCCATCTTGTCACGGCGACGTAGTTGCAAGTACCTATTTCCGTGATGGCTTCCTGTTCCAGAAGTTTAGATAGGTATTCAAAAATAAATAATTAGTCTTATATTAGTTTATGTAATTGCCTTGATAATAAAGTTTGTCTTTAAATAAAGGAAAAAAATAATTTAAATACTTTATTATTCATTGTAAATGTATGTGGTAATTCACTTAATATTAGGTACCTATGTAACTAATATTAAGTGTGCGATAATAACATTGTAAAAACGAGGGTTAATAGACATTATATTGGAGTAGGTGGTATCAGTTTTCCGGACATAGTAAAGTGTGATATAATTTATATTTTGATAGTGTACGTGTAATAATCTCTATTACGCTAAGGCCTCGGGGGTGATTATACCAAGGGGTCCGCAAAATAATGGCTTACATAATGACAATCGAGTGTATATCTTGGATTTGCGCAAATAGGGCTGAATATTGATTTCATAAATGAACTTACTTACTCTAATGTTACTGCTATCAGATGGTATTATGACACAAAGCAGGCACCGCGACGGGGCGCCACTTAAATATACGCAAGGCAATGTGGCCCTTAAAACTATTCACTTAAGCTTCACAAATCCAACAACAATAGTAGTAGTTATTTTTTTCTTTTTTTTAATGAGAACTGATAAAGCACGGGTGGGTGTTTTATTAGCGATTCTTTGAACTGTTACAATTAGAGTTCGATAAGTCGTTATTATATCAGCAGCCCTACCTCGAACTTTTAAATCCGAAAATTTCGGGGATTTTTCTCCGTCACTCTAATGATGCCGTTGTTGGAGTGACAGGGACAAATCCTCTAAATTTACGAATGCGAATTATACAAGTGGAAGTCTCCTCTTAACATCATTAATAAGAAGACTTCCGTTTGTATTACAAGGTTCAAGCTTTTGATAAAAAGGCCCCAGGTCGTTCGAATGTCTGTAAATAGAAGTTATTTAAATCAAGAAATTCAAAAATATTTGGCTGATGCCATGATTGAAATAGTTTTCCTTGACGGTATTACCTACACATCACGTAGCATCAGTCTATTATAGTCCACTGCTGAACAAGCGGGTTTGAGATCGCATTAATAAAGTATGGGTAAAAAATGTTCATTGTAATGATACTGCTGCGCAATATTAAAATCAATAAATTACACTTCAATCCCTTAGTCGACTCTTACGACACCCCCGGAAAGAGTTGGTGTGATGAAAAACGATATCTTACTGCCGTCACCATGCGGCATGGGCATGATGTTAATTAAGCTATTTTTTTTATCGGATACTTAGTATTGTAATTGAATTAATGAAACATGACAGATAAGGCAAAACTTCAAGGGATCCATCACCAAGTCGTATACTGTAAATATTTTTCACCAAATATTCTATTAACATTGTTTACAAGAAATTAAAAAAATATACCCAAAAACAAAATGTTCACATTCAAAACATTTTTTATTCCGGCAGGTGAGTAGACTCTGTAAATAATCGGAAGACATTAAACTTTTACGGTTTGCTCTCTACCTGTAAATTATATCACTCTACTCAGTAGGAGATATAGATAATTAATGGAATAGGCATTATGGACAGTGTTCGAATTAGTTAATGGTAGCTCTATGCAGCAGTTTCATGCGTTAATACTAAAAACTATTTCGTTAGTCATATAAATTTTAGTATTCGAAGGTGAGGAAGTTAGTTTGACCACTAAGATAAGCTCGCAACATGTGACAGAAGTAGGCCTAGCCAGGTGGCTTATGATGGTCCCGTTTTATCTATTTATCCTGCTACGCATCACATTCGCATTTACATACTTGTTAAAACCTGACGGCAACAACGACAAACGATTAAACACGTTACCACCATAAGCCTATAAGCTATAAGATGCTATTCTGTGCAATCGTATAATAAATATATGAAAATGACAGATTCGAACGAAAAGTCACGCGACCATTTCCATACATTATTATGGTCACGTGACTTATTGCTCGTATCGCGTATCGTAGGCCTGCTGGCCTACTAATTTCGAGGATTTGTCTCTGTCACTCCAACGAAGACTTCATTAGAGTGACAGGGACAAATCCTTGTTTGCGGATTTTATAGTTTGCGGTTACAGGGTGCTTAGCCAAGTTGCCAATCGCTAGCGCTTAGTAGTCAATCGTAGCTAACTGTCTTTGTCGCACTAATATGAATGAGTGACAGAGAGGGAAAACTACGATACGCTACTAAGCGCTAGCGCTTGGCAACTTGGCTAAGCATGCAGTGCATGATGCTTAAAATAATATATTATTATATTTACGTGTCGTGTTATATTTACTACGACACTTCGCGTCGTAGATTTCGTACGTCGTAGAGGGTGCTACGAATGTTGTAGGCTACGTCTTAAAAAAATAAAAAAGTTACTTTATTCGTTATTCATATTTTGTAGGTACTTCTTTTGATTTCACGAGCTTCTATGTCCCGGAGCTGATATGGATCCAACAAGTAAGTAATGGCCCTTTAGGGAAATTTGCTGTGTTATATTATTACAATTATTTAATTGTCGGTGATGCAGAAAAAGGAGGGAATACTATTGGCATAGGTATAAACAAAAATACCTATTGATTTTCAATTGGTAATATTAATTGTAATGTGATACTGATTTACTAACTCGTAGCGTATTTCGCTCGTAACAATATTACGAGATTATACTAGTAGGGTACATAATTATCGTGGATGCGATAACATCCATTTTTTTATTCCCAAGTATGCAACTGAGTTACCTTACCGTATCCATAATAAATGTCAAAAACTAAAGCTGTATTCTAAAGCCACGGCGACGCGTTAAATTGATAGCCTCATAACATTTTTAATGTTTTAAAACAAGAATTTACCTTTCCATTGGCTTTTATTTACAAAATCGTTTTGTTTGGATATTTTATTGTATTCGAATGTTATAAAGCTGCTTTATCGTAGGCGACAATCGGTACGTGGGGCGAAAAATATTAGTTACCAAGTGCGAATTTACTTATGTATATATTGTAGCTCTACGTGGTGTGATCTGTTTCATATTTTCCACATTTTAAAATTATAACATTTACAACAAATGGAGTAGTACACGCAAATCGGTTTCATAAACTTCTGTAGGGTAATCTGACCTGTTTTTAAATGATTCTTGAAAGGGGCAAAACCTCATACTTTCCTGTCCATGTTCTGTGTGGCATAAAGAAAACGTGTTGTAAAATTAGAATATTTTATTTAAAGTTTTTAACGGTATTTGTATTCAAAACCGTACTATGTATTTATATTTATAAAAAATGAAACTAACCTAACCTATATCTAAGATTGGCCCTTGTAGCATTGTAGGTACCAAGGATGCTGACGGTATTTCCTCGTTCTTTCGCAATACTGATGCGTTGTGCGAGGAACATAAAGTTGTCATCAATATTTTAGACTTTAAATATTGTCGGTAGTTTGATAGTCAGAGGGTCTACCGCAAACCACGATCGACGTGTTCACGATCTCTATCACACCTATCTAAGGGTCTCTGCCCACCAGACCGTACCATACTATGACCGTAGCATGAACGTATCAGACAAAAAACTATTTTTTGTATTGAAAAGTATGAAACCGTGTTGGCCGGCGCCGGAACGTCCTGGTGAGCAAAGTCTCATACTTTGCTCATGGTATGATATGGTCTAGTGGGTAGAGAGCTTAAGTATGAATTTGCGAGTGGAACAGAGAGTCAACACGTTTATCGTAGCTTGCGAGTCTGTTGGCGTCTTCGCCGTAAAATAAATTACTGAGTCGTTTATCCTTAGTGTAACATCATTAATAGTTACGCCTAAAGAACATTATGTTTTCGTGTACTTAGTTTGGAACAACAACTAGCGTTTTTAATCAAAATTTGTAGTTAGGTTAGATATTACAAAGTTACGTATTACATTCTATTCACTTGTTGCAAAATTCCTCACTTTTGAAAGTTCCGTTGTAAGCAAGGAACCCTTATACTCGTAGTTTTGCCAGGTCCGTCTGTCCATCAGATCTGTCTGTCCACAGACAGCTCAGTGGCCGTTAGTACTAGAAATTTGCAATTTGGTAGAATGAAATATAGGAAAAGAAAATTCGGTTACCTCCGCTACACGTAAAGTGGGGATGTTTTTATTATTTTGCTGTAATTCTATAGTGTGGGGTAAAGAATAAGAGTCCCACGTAACAGTTTTTTTTAGTACAGATGGTGTCTTTTTTAGGCTCTAGTGCGAGAAGTGGCTCATTTTACGTCAGGTCAGGTCCAAAACTTCGGAGGGCCATCTGTACTACAAAACGTCGTACGAGACATGTGCACAAAGGAAATTCGTAACTCGTGTCGATTTAAAACACTCCCTTCGGTCGTGTTTTAAAACATCGCCACTCGTTTCGGGTTTCCCATTTTTCGCACTTGTGTCGTTATGTACTATTCTTATAAAAAAAAAACATTAATCGCTTGGAAACTATTTCGAACTTAATCGGGCCAGCAGTTTTTAAATAACTACGAAACCCTACACTGAGCACGGCCCGACATGCTATTGGCCGGTTTTCTCAAAATATACATTGTGTCATGTTTATGTCGCTACCTACTGAGCATTAGCGATTAGGAACTTGGCTATGCACTCAGACGTGGCACATACTTAATGGTAACATAATATACAAATTTACAAATACATACAACCTGTCGTACGCAATCAACATTATGAACAACACAGAGTTTAGAACCTAAATACAATACAAGGAACCCTAACTTTCCGCGACATTTATTTATGACTGGCATCCGTAATTGATAAGGACCTATCTAGAATAGATACATTCCCTTTTTATGGACCATAAAGTTTTTATTAACCGATATGTTGATCGTCAAATAATTTTAATGACCGGCCACCAAGCGCCAGCGGTCACCTCGGACATGCTCAGTCTGAACTGGCTTTGTCCCGAACGTGTATGGATATAAGAACGCTTTTCCAGCACCTTTATGCTATCTATCTGTGCCGTGTGGTTATACGGTGGCGTTACGTTTCTCGAGACAAAATAATTTCTTTAACGACGGTATGATCCGAGTGCTGCTGTTAATATTGTCGGGCCAATTAACGTTGTCTGTGTTTTACCCGTTTACGACTTGATAGGGTCATGTTATTGAAGTACTAGTGTTTTGACAACATTACCGTGTTAACTAGGCTTGAGCTATATAAATATGTAGTATTATAATGTATGATATAATTATGTTAATCTTTTATCTGTAAAAATAAGTCTTAATTATTAAATTCGTTGAGATAAAAAGCGGACTATTTTAATTGGTAAAGAACTTGCATCTCATTGCTCGGTTTTAATAAAATCCCGTTGACTAATAATCCGTTCTTATATTTATTTATTTCACTATTATTCCAAAATAACCCACGCATTTGTTCATCTTTCCTATATTTAGGTACTTCACATTCACACATAAATACATCACAAAAGTTCCTAATCCACCACGGAACGACTATCAATAGATTTTTTTGTTTGTTTTATGTAATCCATAGGAATATTCTAACATGCGTTTTAATACATTTATTTACTTACATAAATATTCATCAAACAGCACATAGGCTCAACAGTCATCAATATCATCATAAGTAGTTCTTATGTCATCTTACATTTAACGAAACATATGTAAGGCTCGTTATAGCCTGACGGCCTTATTTTTACCATTATTTATATTCGATCCAACATTTATATAAATCGTAAATATGGGTACAAGATGAAAATAATAAGAGTGCTTCAGCCTACGTGAAGGGAACACATGGGTTGTTAGTATCGTAAAATAGTAATAAAGTATTACCAAATTATAATATGTATTTGCTTACAATAGGATGTACTTTTATCCCAAAAGCTATTTAGAAAGGCATATGAAGCAATACGACGACGATTCTTTGTTTCCAATTGGTAATAAACATTGCAATTTATTTCTTCATGGCAACAGCTTGAGTCAAACGCGTCTCTGACGGCTTGCGCACGCGCGCCCCAGCTGCCCACACTTCCTCTGATCTTTGACTCGGACAATTGTCCGCATCTGCTGTCTCAAGACACGCGCTGGTCCCACCAATTGAATCTATAACCCCCCTCTAAATCCCAATCAAACTAACCTCCAGAGCACTGAGGAGGGCCAACATATGCTGGCCTGCTGATATTATTCCCAATGTTACGTGTGCGGTAGATTTACAATCTGTTTTAAATAATACGCTACGAGTTACGAGTTGGAAGACCGCAAAATCAAGTTTGTAAGGAAATTTGTTACTCAATTCCTTGTTGTCACGAGGTTATGATTTGAAGTGGTTCGCGATCAACTGGATGCTTCCGCTGCGTCAGCTGTTCGTATCATAAGCGTGCATTCGTTTATTAAAATCATACCTGCCTTGCCTGTATTGATGAGCTATTATGTATATAGGTATACATATTAATCGAAATAACCGAATGTTGCGATGAGATAGGTTTTAGTGATATGATCTACATTGCAAATAATTATAAGTTTTCATTAACTTTGTTGGTTATTAGTGAATAAAATAAAAATCAATACTTTACACTAATTTGACATATGGAAGAATCGTGTAGATATTAACAGTTGTGATTGTAACTTGTGACTTTGTGACCTCCTTGTGACAAACAATGAGTATAGTTGCCGATTTATAATAATGAACTTTTGACTATTCGAATAAATATTCGATCCAACGTTTATGTGTTTTTCGTTAATTTTGACTGTGTGCAGCTCACGGCAATGTATATATTTGATTATGAGGGCTTTCGTTAATTACTTTTTCTACTCCCGTACTTTTATTTGTCATTTCGTTATTTGGATTTTAAGACACCTCGTGTATACAAGACTTAATAAAATACATGGCTGCCAACCTAATTTTAAATGTCATTTCTGATGAATAGTAAACCATAGAGGAGCTTTCTTTTTATTTTTGACATTTCCCGCCCGACCTTAGTTATTAATAAAATTGTGTTTGACTAAAAATATTTCCCAAATTTACAATTTTAAACGTATTGTGAAAATACAAAGCAAATTATTTATTAACTAAATATTTTTGATTTGTTCTTTTAATTTTTCCCCAGTAGTCACACTACTTAATACTATATAAATTATAAATATTAAATGTCATATACTAAAGAAAAATGACCAAGATCACCTAATGTCCGGGTGGGGCGAGGTGGGGGTGATAATGGTTGATTTCACCTAGATTTTAGTTGAGGTAGGGCATAGCGAATGACATCCCGCTTTGTGTGGTAGGGCACAGCACAGCGGATGCCATCTCGCTCTTATCTAGAGCAGAGCCCAACTGGGGAAGTACCTCCGCCTTACAGAAAACCGTAGCCAAATAACACTATCCCCTACACATAGTGTTGTGTTCCTGCTGGTGAGTAAGGTAGCCAGGCTCAACGAGGGTGCGGAGTGCTGCCGACGGGGGGACCTACGGAACTGACAATACTGGCTTCGGCCTGTGTTGGCGCGGCATGCAGGTGCGGCTATCAGGGAGACCCGGTGAAACGGCTGACCGCTGGCCGCCCGTAGGTCAGTAGGGTTCCCGAACCCAGGAACCACGTAATCTCCGCCCTGGGAGGCTGAACCGCCAACCTGCGCAAAATCCCTGGAGTAGTGGCCGTGCCGGAGGAGGAGACCGGAGTGGACCCGGCCGCTGCCACAGGGGGGGACCGGGGGCCCTTTCGTACGCCGTGCCTGCAGACCGCACTACCTGCGCTGTCCCCTGCCAGATTTGTTCCGTTTGTTTGTCCCTTGAGTTGTCGGCACTCCGAACCCTTCTTAGGATTAAGTACACCCACTATAATGGCGCGAAAACAGAAAAAGTTTGGACTATCAGCGGCATCTCCATCCACACAAGTGGACTACTGCAACATCAGGGGTATCCACTCTAAACTAAACGCAGTCCACTGCCACCTGGAAACTGCGCAGCCGACCATACTTTTCCTCACGGAGACGCAAATATCCTGCCCGGCGGATATATCGTACCTATTGTACCCCGGCTATACACTCGAACATAAGTTCGTGAGACACGCCGGTGTATGTATGTACGCCCGGCAGGATATATGCTGTCGTCGTCTTCTTGCCTTTGAAGACAGGGACCTGTCAGTTTTGTGGGTGCGTGTGGACTACGGCGGCCACACCAGAGTCTACGCGTGCCTTTACAGATCTCACAGTGGCGACACAGAGACAACCCGACTCTTCGAGCACATACAGTCGACATCCGACAGAGTGCTTAAGCAGTACCCATCCGCGGAGCTGGTGATTTTGGGGGACTTTAATGCCCACCACGTTGAGTGGCTGGGCTCCCGGTCCACCGACTTTGCGGGAAGGTCTACTCACGAATTTTCTCTGGCCTATGGGCTCTCACAACTGGTACGTTCTCCCACGAGAATACCAGATATCGAGGACCATACGAGCTCCTTGCTTGACCTTCTGTTGACCACGCATCCGGACGGATACACCATCGCAGTAAATGCACCTCTCGGCTCGTCCGATCACTGCCTTATCCGGACAAATTCGCCTTGCGCGCAGCGAGAACCACCGCGACCTACTACTACTCGTCGCGTTTGGCAGTACGGGTCAGCAGATTGGGACGGATTGCGTGAATTCTACGCTTCGTACCCTTGGAGGCAGCTCTGTTTCGCATCGGATGATCCTGACTCCTGTGCGACTAATGTCGCCGAGACGATACAGCTGGGAATGGACTGTTTCATTCCCAACTCACTAATCGCTACAGGAGCAAAGAAGCGACCTTGGTTTAACCGGCCCTGCAAAGAAGCTGCGGTTCAAAAGCAGGCTGCTTACAGGGCTTGGACCAAGGCCGTAACTGATAAGGATCCGAACGTCTCTGATGCGAAACGCAGACTGAATGCTGCCTCGAGGTCCTGCAAAAGAGCTGTTGCCAGAGCAAAATTTGATTTTGTCGGCAGATTTGGCGAGAAGCTTGCAGGCCACCCTTCCGGGAGTAGGGCCTTCTGGTCACTTGCCAAAGCTGCCGAGGGAAACTTTTGTCGGTCGTCCCTGCCACCACTGCGAAATGCTGACGGTAATCTGGTCCATAGTGCAAAAGAGAAAGCCGATCTTCTAGGTGCTCTTTTTGCCTCGAACTCGACTGTGAGCGATGACGGCAGCATTATACCGCCTACCATCCCGCGGTGCGCACACTCCATGCCAGAAATTCGCATCTCCCAGAAAGATGTTCGGCGGGAGTTGCTGTCGTTAAACGTTCACAAGTCGAGCGGGCCAGACGGCATACCTGCAGTGGTGCTTAAACGTTGTGCTCCTGAGTTGTGTCCTGTGTTAACGCGTCTCTTCGCTCTTTCCAGTATCAAACGGGAAGTTCCATCTTCGTGGAAGACGGCCCTTGTGCACCCTGTTCCAAAAAAGGGTGACAGATCGGATCCATCGAATTATAGGCCTATCGCTATCACCTCCCTTCTCTCTAAGGTCATGGAGCGTATAGTTAACGCTAAGCTCCTTGGTTACCTAGAAGAACACGATCTTATAAGCGACCGCCAGTATGGCTTTCGCCACGGTCGCTCTACCGGTGATCTTCTAGTGTACCTCACTCACCGCTGGGCATCAGCCATTGAGAGTCAAGGCGAGGCTTTGGCAGTCAGCCTAGATATAGCGAAGGCGTTCGATCGGGTCTGGCATAGGGGCCTTTTGTCGAAGTTGCCATCTTATGGACTGCCCGAGGGATTATGCAGATGGATTGCTAGCTTTTTGTCCGGCAGACGCATTCGTGCCGTAGTAGACGGTAGCTGCTCTGATAGCATGGACATAAACGCTGGCGTCCCGCAAGGCTCTGTGCTATCCCCAACGCTGTTCCTTCTGCATATCAATGACATGTTGTCTATCGGCGACCTCCATTGCTATGCGGATGACAGTACTGGGGATACTTTTTACACAGGCCGTGCTAATATCCCTCGCTCTGTGGTACTGGAAAGTCGCGGAAAACTTGTGTCTGACATCGAGAACACTTTATCTAGAGTCTCGTTATGGGGTCGGGATAACCTAGTCAGGTTCAACCCCACAAAGACACAAGTTTGCGCGTTTACCGCTAAAAAAACTCCATTTACTGTGGCTCCAAAGTTCCAAGACACAGCTCTTACCATGTCAGGGAGTATTGGGATCCTCGGAGTCGACATTTCCAACGACGTCCAATTCCGATGTCACCTAGAGGGAAAAGCTACGCTGGCATCCAAAAAGCTCGGGGTGCTCAATAAAGCGAGGGGATACTTTACTCCGGGGCAAAGACTTCTGTTATATAAGTCGCAAGTCAGACCCCATATGGAGTATTGCTGTCACCTCTGGGCAGGAGCACCTGTATACCAGCTTGCACCCTTCGACTCGGTTCAGAGACGAGCTGTCCGAATAGTCGACGATCCCAGACTCACAGGCGGTATTGAACCCTTAAGTCTAAGGAGAGACTTCGCCTCCTTATGTGTGTTCTATCGTCTGTACAATGGGTTGTGCTCTGAAGAACTGTTCGACATGATGCCAACGTCCACTTTTCATCATCGCACCGCTCGCCACCGACTGGGCGCTCATCCTCACACCTTGCAACCTAAATGGTCGCGCACCGTGCGGTTTCAGAGGAACTTCCTCCCGCGGACGGTCCGTCTGTGGAATGAGCTCCCTGCCGAGGTTTTCCCGTTGGACTACAGTATGGGGTTCTTCAAAAGAGGAGTGTACAAGTTCTTATTGGGTCGGCAACGCGCATGTGACACCCCTGGGGTTGCAAGCGCCCATAGGCTACGGTGACTGCTTTCCATCAGGCGGGCCGTATGCTTGTTTGCCACCGACGTGGTATAAAAAAAAAAAATATATAGATTCCGACCAGTCAAATTTTGTTGACATTTATTTCCTAGCGGTATTATTAGTTGTCAACAATAAAAAAATAAGCATAGTATCTACACTGGGGCTAATATTTTGATATTGTAAGTTGTAGCTCTCTCATGTAAGTAGATAATATTATAAAGAACCTGAATTTAATAATCGAGGCATTTGGTCAAACACATAGATAAACTATGTATAACATAAATTATATTATTTCGACTGAATTTTATTTCTCACCTCGGTAATATTGTTTATTATGGGTAATAATTGTACATTGCGTATTAAGGGCGGTAAATAAGAAATTGTGAACAAGTGTGAAAGTACAGAATGAGCAGAAGGCGCGGGCTTTACTTAACACGAGTTCATAATTCTTGTACCGCTCGTGGCACACACATTGTTTTTCATCACACCTGTGAGGGAAAAGAAGGATGTAAAAATACATTTTCACTAAACTACTCTAAAATGGTGTAAATCATATCTGAAAATTAAGGATAACTCAAACTCGAACACGCGAGTGACAAAGGACCAGGTGAGTTATGCTGCCCAGGCACTTCAATTATTTTTTTTTTTAACAATAATTCCTACTGTGACGTAATGTTGTATGAAAATCCATTACTGCCCATGGGCATCATGACGCACCTACGGCACGCATCGCCTACGTGCAATGGCGCACTTACCGAACAGGTGTGATGAAAACGTATTTATGTATTTTTCGTTAATTTTAACTGAGTGCACGTCATGTAACGTGTATTTTACCTTAAGTCTATAATGTGAGCACAGAAAATAAACAATGTATTCAAGCATCAAAATTCTTATTACCCGTAACACTGAGTGTGACCATCCCAATTTTTTGAATTTCCCATCAAACATGTAAGTCACAGTGTTCTCTCCGTTTCAATCAAAGAGAATGTACTCACTAATACATTCTCTATGATAGAAACCACACAAACAGATTAAATTACTTCTTTGAAAAGTCAGCAACGTCACAACAAAAAAGACGTAAAAATAAGAATGCTTTAATTTTGTGATTCTCGTTATACATAATTTATTTGTAGGTACGGTGAAATCCTGCCGCGTATCATATCAATCATCAGCTAAATTAATTAATTAAAAAATAAATCAACTCGTTGACAAAATGACAAAAGTGTTCGAAGGCATAATGATCTAAATATTACAAATATTGATATAATATGCATTCATCTTGTGCAGTATAAATTTATTCTGGCTTACTGTCCAGTGTCCACCCTTCGTCTAAATTCCAACTCGCCAACATGAGAAAAATGTGCCTACATTTTCCAATCAACGTATTCAATGGAAACCTTTCTTGGACCCATCCCCAATAGAAAATCATCACAAAGTTCCCGACCTGGTAGAGAGTGTGCAAAATAATCAATAGTTTTGAAAGCGACTTTAACACGAATGCGAAATGAAAAGGACCTGTCGACACCAAGACTGTGACTTGATGTGATGAATTTACAATAACGCCGAATACTATTGATGCAATTTGTGAAGCGCCCCTCACATCTTCCTAGTTAAGTAGTTACCTATTGATAATTCGAACATTCAATTATGAATTCCGCTGTAACATCAAATTATTATCCAAGCGCTCGACGCTCATTAGTTATCGAAAGTAGACCAATTCCTGATCACATCGAGGTGCAGAATCCATGGTTTTCTAGTAAATGCCGTAACTCAGATTTAAATTACATTCGTTGTTATTGTTACGAAATTGATATAAATAAGAATCAAACAATTCAAAAATCCAAAAGGCGTTTAAACCACGTCTCTGGAAAAATATCGAGAACGAATATCTACAACGAAGGCATTGAGGATGTTGTTCTAGACCGTTTTCCACCATCACCTACTATGGAATTGACTAGTTATTCTAGCTCAAGAATTGGCAACACAAGGGAATGCATTGGGCAATTTCGACATATTGTAGGTGATCCTAAACCCTTCATTCCTCAGTTGAGTAAATCTTCATCCCGATACCATGAAATTTGTAAGGAGCGTGCATATGACTGCCAATGTACGAACAATAAAGAATATAACAAAATGACAGTACGTAAACCTTCTCGCACTGGGATTTCAAAAAGATTATTACTCGTGTCCTCCAATTTGGATATAGAAAATTTTACGCAAAATAATATAGAACGCTACAGCTACTTTTCGACATAGTGAAACTACGAAAACCAGGAAACAAGAACCTAAATAATTAATTCATGCACGTTACTCATGTAAGTAAATAATTTATGTAAATGTGAATGTACTTAATATGTATTATTGCAATAAAATAAAATGATAATAATTACGAAATATTAATAGTTTTCCATCAGAACACTGATTACTCCTGTTAAAAGATAAGGTTATAACCGTCCTGTGGTACGTTATCAGCTGTGCAAGAGGCTAATAGGGTCGCAGCTGCGGAGAAAGTCCTGATTGGATAATCTGGTCGCAATTGGCGCTCGGGCGCATCAGGGGCGCGACACACTTTGCCTCTTACTAGCTGTAAGTTTTTCATATATCTAATCCACTCCCGTTAGCCGTTTTCTTCATTGATAGAGGTCGTGTCCGTCCTGAAACCTTTTGATGACTTCTGTCACCTCGAGCGCTTCAGTCACATCCTGTCCTCGGTCTTTGTCATGGCGGTTGATTCAAATTTACTAATTACTTAAACTATTTCCAGTAACTGATGATGTAAGGTTGGTACTCTAACTTACTGCTAAACTATTTGTTTTAAATAGTATTATGGTGTGATGTGCAGGACACGAGTGCGCGTGCGAGTGCTATTCGTGCTAACCCTTCAGTATTAAAGAAATTTGCCGCCATTCAAGCATGCCGATAAGTTAAAATTTCATACCATATCTATTTTTATGTGGAAAAGGGTATTTTGCCCTTATTTTTAACTGTAGGTACTCTAACTGTAATACCCAAGACCCATGTCATCTACGCTTATTCTAGAACGCGTGGTCAACGTTTAATCTAGTGCATTATCATTGTAGGTTTTTAATACATTCAATTTTAATTAGGCTGCGTGGTGGTGACAGCAATACATTTGTCACCACCCCAACTCTTCCCGTGGGTATCGTAAGAGTCGACTAAGGGATAGGTGTCGTATCATTCATTTATTTAAGTTCGATGACGGGCAGCAGCGTTATCAACTAATCATAATGCACACATTACTGAGATCGTCAACCCGCGTGAGATTATGGACATGACCTCCTAATACATTCAGGGTGGTCCAAACCTTGACGTCAAACATTTTAGTGTAAAATTTTGGATTTGGTATTTTTTTATCCTACTTGCATCAAAGTGAGGACGCTATTTTTTTGTCAGTAAATGCTTTATAATACTTTTACAAAAAGAAACTAGTTAAAAAACCTAATAGTTTATTTTATAAATAAATTTATTCATTCCAGAATTTCTCAAAAAAAATTTTTCAAAAATTCATACCTACAAAAAATCGGCTAACATACATGGGGTATATTCTGATAGCTCATGACGTGAGGAATCTTAAAAAAAATTTTTTGAAGTCAAGGTTTGAACCACCCTGTATATACGCAAGGGCTACGTCTAATAGTGGACTATATTAGGCTGAAGATGTGTGATGTGATGTGAAACAACCAGAATTTCTTAGGTGAACCTTTAGTTCACGCTAATGCCCTATACAGTTGGCGACCGCTGGCGCGAGGGCCCGGCAAGCCGGCACGCGTCGCTTGCGGCGGGCAGACTGCACTTGTTCCACTCGTTTGTTTGTCTGGCGACCCTCAGCTTCGTAACTTATACGTACGAGTAACGTGAACAGACATTATACTTAATAAATCATAATATTGTACTATTAAGTACATGCAATGCGATATGAGCGCAAAAAGCAAGCTCGCGCATCAAATTGACCAGAATTAAACCAAGATGATAACTATTAGAATGAAAATGTTTATTCTGGACGTCATCTTGCCTATTCCCCTAGTCTAAACGAAACAACGCAACCACTCCAGGATGTGGAGAGGTACCTCTGTTTAATAATATAAAATAACTTAAGCTTCCCAAGGTGATATGGTGTGAGGTGATGGGAGGTGCCAAGCGTGACTCTGGAGACTGATATGTAACATCAAAGCCAGACAACCTGTAGTAGGTACAGAAGTCCGGGATTATACTTGTGAGTTCTTGTAAGTTGTAGGGACGGAACTATACTATCACTATCTCATTATATCTCAACAAGTTACGTAAGAACTTATAGCTGTAAGGCTAGCTACCTTAAAGGAAATTGATTCACGTACCATTTCGGACTTTGTTACAGTGACAATCAGTATGAAAGATAAATATAAGTGTTAGATAACTGTTAAGTACGTTCTTCTTTCCTAATGGCTTGAGTAAAAGAAAGTCATAACTTTAACTAACCAATATGTATCTGAAAATTCAAAAAAACAACTCTGAATTCAATGAAATATTATGTCAATAACAAGCTAGATGCTATAACTACAAGAATAAGCTATATGATATGATCCCAATTATTATTTTTTTGTATTTAACTCTTCGTGTTAAATACAAAAAAAATAATAATTGACACAAACCTTGAAACACAAACAATTTTTACGACTGTCTTACATTTGGGGATAACTCAATTAAGTTTCCCGCATGGCCGAACTTAAATTAAGTTATGTAATTATGTGGCAACTCCAGGGGGCGCTATCTTGCCATCGCTTGCCGGTAGTGGGACAGCGGCCTTATCTCTTAATGGTGACCATGTTGCACTAGTTTCTATGATATTTTATTACATTTTTATTAATTTACAATATTAACTGTAGTTTTCTAATTACTATAATAAAAATAAAATAAAAATGTCTCATGGTAGTCATGGTGGTAATCTTGTGATTTATTTCAATAATAAAGAGTAGTAGGCATTTGGCTGGCATAACCGGCTGTAATGTTACACCAAATACAAACTCTCCGGTAGCGTTTTGTATCTAAAACCGAGTGCGTCTATTGTATTCGCATATTGCCAATAAGGTAAGCCCAATGGCCCATATCTCCACAAGTTAGAACGCATACGCACCCGCAACCGGCACGGGTTCGGCGCGGGCGCAGGCCGCCCACTCATCCATCATCAGCGGGCAGACGGACACAATGGCATAACTGCAACGTCTTCCATTAACGGTAGCACCTGCTGTGGATAACAGACACTTCAAACTAGTTCACAACAAATGTACAATCGACATCAAGCATTCATGGAAATGGAATAATCATTATTCCCCTACGTACTCGTATTTCTGAGGTTTCTGATTGTTAGTCCTATTTCGGAAGCTTTTGACATGTGCCTGTAGCCGTCGGGCTTGAAGAAAAAAGTCTTAATTTTAAGCGTACGTTAGACTAGGTCGATTTGTGAAAGATTGCCCCAGATTTATTAATTTATCTATGTCTATGAAGCAATAATTATTATTTTTATTAAATGTAAATTTATGTGAAAGGAGGGTGGGCAAATCGGCCTATTTACTGTTAGCGAGAAACGACAAACGGTATGCGTCTAGGCAAGTATATTTATTTGCAAAAGAAAAAAACTTATAGTACATAACATAAGACATTCTCTACCAGTCAACCTGGGTCGAAAATAAATAAAATAAAATAAATATATAAAAATATACGGTGGGAACTTTAAAATATGTGTGTGAAAAACTTAACAGCACATAAATTATACATAGAGTTACGTAGTCCTACGTACGTTTTCCTGACTGACAGTTAGCGCGCGTAAATATATAAAATCTGGTAACTTGATCTTGTACATTTATAACAATACATTTAATGAACATTATATTATGTTGTCCAAAAAATATTAATATAACGTTAAAATTAAGAAATAAATGGGTAGACTTAAAAAGAAAAAAATACATAGTTGGCATCAATCAATACAAAGATCAGAATCGTGTCAATAGTTTAGGGAAGTTAGTCATACAAACTATGTATACCTATGGGTAACGTCGTAACAATCGTAACACAAAAATGTAAGTTACATATTATTTTTATTAATCCTTTTTGCAATCGACTTAAATATCTCATTACTGAAGGATTGTTTTAGCTTTCTTATTACAGTGGTTAAAGCGTCGCTGCCTAATAAACTAAGATTGTAGAGTATAGAATTACTTCTCAAATAAGATATATCTTGTTGTTATTGGTTTCTAGGCCATGGTCCAAACACATGTGCCCATCATCCTTTGACTTTATTATGGCTGACATATTTAAAATGTGTGCTTAGTAGGATGCTCCTACGATTATAACGCTGTCCCACTCCAAATATACTGTTCAGGCACTTTTAACAACTTAGTTTTTGAATCTGTGTAAGATGTTTTGTGATAATTAGAAAAACAAAATATGTTCTCAGAATTAAGGTACACCTTACTCGTTGTCATGGACAGCGAATTATGTACAAACAGTAAAATTTTCGTATCGCATAGGTAGAATCTTCAGATAGGTTCCTTCCTACTAGAAAAATAAACATCATACAATGATCCGGCAAATTCGTACAATACTTCTATCAAATTGACATATTATTTCCTTTAACCGAACAAGAATCCATGGTATGGCGCAGTGAATTGATTACTATTGTCCCAAATAAATATAAAAGTCGCTCTTAACACGCGAGTAATAGTGTATAACACAACTGTAACTATAAATTAGTCGTGTTATACCTCGAATTAATATTGTTTACATTCAGAATCGTTCAATGTGGCCCTTATATCATCTGGCATAAAGCTTGAAGTAAAGGTAGAAGTAAAGTGGTAATGATATAATTGTCGGTGGATATGAAAAGATGTCAAAACGTTGACAGATGAAAGAGGCCGATCAAGTGAGCGGGGAGGAGGGGGATCTCATTTACATAGAAATAGGTTTTATTCTACTGTTATCGCTTGGACACTTTAATAAGGATAAATCGTGAATTAAGGTAGGGCTTTTTATTAATGAGCTGGACTCGTATGAGGGCGGTGATCATGAACTATTTGTGAAGATATGTGGAAAAATATAAGTTCCTTTTATTTGAAAGGGAAGCCTTTTTATTTAATTTATAAAAGTACCTACATTTTCGGAACATGATTTACCTACCATATTGGCACTTGTTAGTGTTTACCTGGATCAATCCCCAACTACTGTACTTACTTGATCTACTTACTTACAAATTAAAGTTACCGACGTCGAAAGAACATGTCTAGATACTCTAGATACCTTAGCAACATTCTCAGTTTTTGGTCATTGCAGTTTTAAAGTACCTAAAGAACCATATCATTGACTCTACTATAAAAAAAATTAAAAGGTAAGACGTTGTAATAATTTCATCTTATAAGAGTTATAAGTCTTATAACTAAATGTTGTCATTATTACTGCATTGTAAACTCTACATTTTAAGATTAAAATCCGATTATCCGAAAAATGGGTTTGTGTAATCTAGTATAGTCTAAGAACATGTTCTTATCTATAAAATCTAGACTTGCGGTGGAGAGTCAAGCCAAGTTCAATTGAACCTTCTAACACCATCACCTAATTATTCGTATCATATACACGGTGGAATTTAATCGGTGAACAGGAACCCATTTTTCTAATTCAGTAATCGATGGCGGTCACGTTTATGTAGTACTTAAGTGGAACCAAGTTTTTTTTTTGCATATTTTTTTTTTATGTTGAAATTAAAATGTATTGTCACCCTACTAATGGTTTAGTCTGAAAAGTTTAATACCTCTTTTCAAACTATCAGCCATAGAAACTTAAAACATAAATGAGCAATAACGACTCACATGCTTTAATTTTTGCGATAGACTCTATTCCTATGTAAAATAAGAGCGATGCATGGCTGATAGTTTGAAAAGAGGTGTTAAGCTTTTCAGACTAAACCATTGGTGGGGTAACAATAAATTTTAATTAAAGTTTAATTTCAACATAAAAATTTGTTATGCTAAAAAAAAAACTTGGTTCCACTTAAGTACTACATAAACGTGACCGCCATCGATTACTGAATTAGAAAAATGGGTTCCTGTTCACCGATTAAATTCCACCGTGTATATATTCATTACATTACATATTCACTCAGAGTAGACAATTACTGATATTTCATATGATGAATGTTATATAACGAGGTGAATAGGGAGTATCAAATACTACAAATATCTTAATTACAGAACCCAAAACACGAGTAAACATAATAATAATCAGTTCTCTAATTTCGTCGCTATTATGACTCAATATTTTTATGATAATATTTAAACGTTGTCCTTTTCGAGTTATTGCGGCAATTAAGACGTATCAACGTCAATCCGGTTGCAAATATTTATAATCATTACATCTTTATTATTGGACATCCGTATACAATTATTAACTCTATCTTGTACGAATGAGACATGATTTTGGTTAACTGTAGTGTGGATATTATTTACATAAACATAGCTAGTACTAAAACCGCGGTTATGCTTTCGTTTTATAAAAATGTTCGCTTTTGTAATCGTCATCGCATTGCTTTCATTTATTTTTAATTAAAATATTTTTAGACTTAATACCTATGAAGGTAAAATCGGTGAAACTATTGAATACTTAGTAGTAATCATATTGTTTAACAATAATTATTGCTGTCCTGAAACTATTTTTACTACATATGTAGTACCTAACTTTTGTGTTCCAATCTTGGCTTGTATGCCTCTTTTCCCACCTTGTCCGGTCTTGTGCCCACCGAATGAGTCGAAGCACAATATTAAATTAAATATACAATAATTATGTTCCAAACCAACAAAGAAGTGAGAATTATAAAAGTTCTTGACATCTTTACCTATTATCGTAAAAAAGTGGAACTGAATAAAATATATATTTTTTTGTTAACATACGCGACGTTTCGTTTTTTGTCGTTTTCGAGTTTATTAGACCATTCGATGGAGCGGGAAATTTGCAGTCGAGCTGTATACATAACAGAATTTTGTCATTTTGGCGGTTAAATTAATTCACATTACACATAACTCACGAAATATGTAACATGAATCTAGTTTTATAATTAAAACAAAATATCTAACCCTCATCTTGTTAATAATTAGTTGAAAAACAGGCAGACAAACAGACCCTATTTATTACTAAACAGTTTGACATACAAAAAGGTTTGGACACAACCCGTCACATGTCAATACCGGATTATAAAACCAATTACAGAGCTCGATGACGGAATGACGGAATGGGGAATGACGGATGACGGACTTCGTACCGCAGTCGGGGCCCACGACAAATAGTAATTGGAGGAATATATTAAAATGCAATTATATGTTGACAGATTTGGACCGGCAGGGTCAAACGATCGGTGCAGATATTGCCTAATAAGATGACTGTCTTCTTGTAGTTTATATTTACTCGTTCGGATACAAGTATACAAGTCCAAGGTACGTCTCATTACCTACTCTCAAAAAGCTGTTGCCTGACTTTTCTGTCTTACCTACTTAGTATGACTGATATGATTAAATGCTCGAAGCACATTGTTGGTAGTATAACATTATTACTATTAAAATCATTTTTTAAATTGGTGTGGATAGTGTTAATATTTGATATTGAGTCCTTATGATATCACAGCTTCACAGCAGGTATATTTTCCCAATTACATTATTTGCTATGCATACCTAGTGACAATTTGTCCCTCTGACAAATGACTACTTATGTAATTTACTGTAAGACAATACGAATCGTATAGACAATGCAATACATTTGATTATTTGCGCTGCTTTTGTATAGTTTTTTATAACAGGTCATTTTGCATATAAAATTATCTCCATAAAATGACTGTGCACAGTTTTTTTCTCTATTTGTCTCCAGAGTGCGCGCGCGCCGCTGTAGCTGTCACATGATTGGTTTTGCCCTTAATGCACAACGGATACCGCCGTCTTTGATCTCACCGCCCACCTAACTGTCTAATGTACGAATAAATACTTTAATCTTTTGTAAAAGGGGTTCAAATTTGTTTGCCGTGGAAAAACCAAAGGCATTTAATATCTTTATTAATGTATCCAAGCTCCGATGATCGATGATAACTAATTATTAGAAACATTTCGTTGACCGTCCGACCCTGTGCTAGATTAATCGACACAAAATTTAGACCTAAATATTAGTCGATAACGTTTAAATTTCCTTGCAGATGATTAGCGAGAGATAATCGTCAGTTATTGTGTTTGGTTATCGTTGAAATGACTCAGAGTTAGGAAAGATTAGAAGGAATTAAATCTGTTTGAAATCTGTCCTAAGATGGTGTAAGATAAACTAAACCTCTTTGGGATAAACAACCTCTTTGCGGATTAAATTTGTGACTACAAAGAATTACGAATGTTTACTAGGTAAACAGATTTCATTTCATCCATAATTATCCTTCTAGGTAGGTACAGAACTAGCTATTCTCTAATTAAGGTTGTTGTATTTGTATTATCTTAAGATGTCATTTGCTAAAAATAGATAGTAACTACCTACATATTCAACGAACATAATTTTTGTTAGGTACAGCTTGCCAGCTTAGATAGGTACACAACACACGATGATACTTACCTCGTAGTATCTTCAAAAATTATTTTCACCACATAAATTAATAATTAGCAAGCTTTTTTTGCACATTATCTGCAAAAGAGTACGTTTGTTTTTGCGTACAAAATAAACGCAGCAATGTAGGTAGACCCATTTTGAATATCTTTAGCTAGTAGATTTTCTTAGAAAGTTTCTTAGTTCTATGGCAGCGAGATACGCATCTTGCTTCAGATATCGTCTGCATCGTTTTATTGTTAAACAACCCGCCTTTGTCACTCTAATAGAATTAACTCTTTGCCCCATCTGATCAGGGGAAATTTTCTGATGTAGTTGCAAACACTTGCCTAAGTAGTTATAGCTATACAGGTATAAATCGTTTGAGTCATTAGATCATGCCGACTTATAATATATTCATAATATACGACGAATAATATAATTACGTATCAAAGATAACTTAATTCAATGATTCCTCATTTGTAGAGGTTGAATTGCCGGTTGGTTGCTCAAAAAATACTCCCTGGAGGTTTTCTTTTAAATTAACTCAAGTTTTAAAATTACTTGGTCTGTGCTTCTACATTTCATGTACGTAATTTCAAAAGACAGCGATTCTTCTAAACATAAGCTAATTTTCCAAAAAACTCCCTAGGGGCCCTATTCTGAAGCCTTAGGTACTAGCAACGAGAAGGCGTGTATTTCAGATTTGATAGCATTTAGGCTCATTCGATAACATTTAATTGTAGGAAACAGGGTGCTTAGCCAAGTTGCCAATCGCTAACGCTTAATCGTCAATCGTTAACGAAAGGCGGCTAACTGTCTTTGTCGCACTAATATGAAAGAGCGACAGAGAGGGAAAGCTACGATACGCTACTAAGCGTTAGCGCTTGGCAACTTGGCTTTTTACAATTTGATGATCATCAAATCCCCCGTTATATTAGCTATCGCTCTACTAAAAATAATTCCTAATTAGGTGTAGGTATAAACGTAAATATCTTTCTCGGGTAGCCTCATTCCCCAGAGAACGCGTCCGCAGGTGGCGGATAAGGGGTTGACTGAGCTGCCCATACTAGCTCAAGGGGTAGGAAGGAAGTTATATACCTCCCGCGGACCACAAGGCCAGACACATTATTTGACATTCGAAGTAGAGGTTACAGGTGTTCTGAACATCCAGGTTAGTTGTACAGTCGACGTCAAAGATATCATTACGGCTCGGCTTAGGTGCCAAAAATATATTTACACGACCATAATGTCAAGGCAAGAAAGTCGTGTAAGTATATTTTTGGCACCTCAACCGTAACGATATCTTTGACGTCGAATGTACAGCTGGGAAGGCAGTCGATGAGTCCTTAGTGGTAGGGCCAACGGTGGATCCTGAGCCCTCCAGGAGCGTTAGGTGACTTAGGTGGTAACAAGCCAAAACCAAGTCTAAGATACCTTATCCTTGATTTACAAATACACCACACAAAACCATGTAGGTACATGTATAAGGTATACCTTCTGGTCGCATAATCTTTTTCAGGCTATTCTATTTTGGCATACTTGTCTTCGCATAATTTGTATTAGCATAAATGTACTTTCGCATAGTAATTATTTCGGCATACTACTATGTTCGCATATTAAAGTTTTGTAATAATTGAACTTGGACTAATTTATATTTGCCTAATGTATACTACGCATATTACTGTTTGGACTAATGGTTGCTAGTCATATATATTTCGGAAACCGTGATTTTAGTTCCCTATTTGAATAATACACTTTTTCGCCGTTGTTTAATATGATTTTTAAATCAATTAACATGCATTTTACATATTCAGTATTTTACATATTTTAGAATGTTCTTTTATTTTGTTGCGGGTCTCTTGAATCTAAAATATTAAAATGCGTCAATATCTAATTTCAAAGTATAGATAAATTAGGTTAGGTTAGGTTAGGTTAGTGTGTTGCCCAGGCGCGAAGCGCCTAAACTACGCAGAACAGGGGGTCTGCATCGCAGACCCCCGTCGACCTCACTATTGTTCCTATATATTATACAGATTATACACACTTGATTTGCCATGTTGAAACAATCGATTTTCCTTAATCGCTTATATTTTTTTATTACTCACCGTCACTTTTATTCATAAAACTAAATGTGAACTACCGTCATTCTCCGTATACTGTAGAACGCCTGTAGTTTTTGTAATAGCATGTCAATCATCATGTCGTTGGTAGTCTAATTTTAGGATTAACTATTTGTATGCATCGTGATGTGATGCGTAACAATTATTATGCAATTTTGTATTTATACTGTGTGATGTTAGTTATTATGACGGGTATGCCTTTAGTGTGTATGCTTTTAAATATTATGCGTAAAAAAATATGCATAAATACTATTAGCCTTTTCAATATTTCGGCTAAAAGACATTATGCGTAACTATATTACGAGTATTACATTTGTTATTATGCATCCCAATAGTGAACCCATGTATAATGGTGAAGACGGACAAGGAGGGCCGAAATAAATGGGAATAATGGTCGAAGAATATTGTATGAAAATAGTGTAGCGTTTGAAATTAGATGGTTAAAATCGTAAATCGTAAAATACTTATTTTTGGCTTAAAATCGTTCCTTGATATAATTCCTGTTTGCCTAAATCAGTCCTTAATTAAACCTAAAATATTTCAATTCACAAAAACTTCATATTTCAAAAAGCTGAAATAGGGAGTTGAACTTTGAATGCAAACCTTATCATACGCGGATGAAATTGCGGGCGGAAAATTATTAGTGTGCCATAAATCTTAGTTACATTGATTTTATTTTGGATATTTAATATATCAATTATGTGTAATATTAGGCTATAACTTTGACCTGACTAATCCATGAAATCCTTTTCGGGTATTCCGACTCCAACAGTCTCAAAGCATTTTGATGTGTGAACTAAGACTGTCGTTTTAAATTGGAATCGATTTAGTTCCCATCAAAAAACCATACTTCCTAAATCCCGTGGCTGGGGAGGATAGCCGACGCGATCATCCGCGCCGCTGCGCAGGAGTGCTTATTGATATGTCAACGTGACACATCATTACAGCACATTCGATGGAGACAGGTGTACATAAGTATGAGGCAATATACATGGTGCCAGTGAGAAAGAGGAAAGATTTTAATGGTGTATTTCTGATCATATTAAGATACTTAAATGTCGCTGGATTTTTTTTTCAGAAAATATTTGTTTCTTATTCACTAATAACGACATATTTGATCGCGTTGTTGTTGCTAGGTAGTTAAGTTTAGAAATATTAATTAGTAGACATCCTAAACACCTAAATCTTTGCGAGATTTATAAAAAAAGAGTTTCTTAATTCGTTTTGAAACGATGATTTCACTAACTAAAAATATTTTTAATGTTGAAATACGCACTCACACATTAAAAAAAATCGGTTTTTGCTTCTTTTTGCCTTTGGAATACGAGGTTTTTTTTTCTCTTTCCTCGTTGGCACTGTGTATGAATTGTTGATCAATTAGGAAATCATTAAAAATATATTAGTTTTCTGTGACAGTGGCAATTCTTACGCAAGTGAATCTACTTTTCCTGCAGCAGTTAGTTTTGGATGCCGCAGTTTAACCTAACCTATAGGCTTACGATGGTCCCGTGCCCGTGGTTATCATTTGTCGCTGTCACCGTCAGGTTTTAACAAGTATGCATGTGCGAAAGTGAGCTCACGCGTTTATCGTGGTACGCGTCACTTTGGCGCTTGTATATTTCTTAGAACCGGACGGTAATGACGACAAATGATAAACAAGGGACAATCATAAGCCTACTTGTATCTGTGGAGAACGCAGTTATATGTGTTTAAGCTTATCTACCTCTCTTTCAGCATATCGTTTCTGTAGGGTTTTGCATTGCTCATATCGCTAGTACCCCCATATATCGCTTAGTATAAGCCATATTTGACTTTAAAGAATATTCTATTAAATTATTTTAAATAAAAATAAATAAAGGGCGCGCTGTAATTAGACGAACTGTGTCTCTGGCCGCGCGTGAGTGGAACATGGAAACAGTTTCAGCGGCGGCGCCGACAAACGGCTAATCCCGCTGACCATGCTACAGTGACTTCGCATCACATAGTATGTATACTATACTCACTTTTAAATAGACATAGGTACCTACTCGTTTTGAGGAAGGTTCTTTCTAGAGAATAGTAGAAATGAGAGTGAAAAAAGGGCTGACAAACAAGCTACAAGTGGTTATTATTAATACGTCCCTTCGATCGATCCTCCGCATCTCTTGTCCGGAGACCATGAGGACTGAGGTTTTGTGGAACATATACGTACCGTCAGTCTCAAATCACCCAGAAGTAGAGCTGCGTAAGTGGAGATGGATCGGTCATACTCTTCGAAGAGGAGCTACAAACAACGCCACTATCGCTTTTGAGTGGAGATCTCAAAGCGGATAGCGAATTGTGAGCCGTAGGTCTGACCTGGAGCGAAACCAAGAAGGTTGTTCAAGATAGAAATGCGTGGATGGATCCTGTGGAGGCCCTAAACTAAACTACACCAACAACAACTTAATAAAATAGCCCTCTCTGAATCAACTAAACAATCATTTCCTTCCACGAATGACTAATTATCCTTTAAATAAGTGAATCTCGAGTCTGCGAAGATCCTGAGTGTAATCTTATTATTTTGTAACGTATTTAAAATACGAATCCAATTATTCATTTAATTCGATTCATTATAAACCCGGTATTTAAATTCACTCTAATGGATCTGTTCTTTCTCAGTGATGCAGCAACGTCTGTCAGGGGTCTGGGACGGCTCCGAACTGTTGTTTATATCGACGTGTTGCATTTGCAAAGGCCTTTGATCTCCAAGTCGGATGACCATCCATGCAAATAACCTCGTATACGGTTACAACTAACACCTCCCGTATTAACGAACTGCGCCCGCGCAGAAACCCGACCACGCAACCCGACGCCTCCAATCAGCTTAACTTATAAACCCGCGTATTGGCTTACGCCGCGCAATGTCTTTTAAAACTACGCATTGTGTTGTGCCTTACAATATTGATGAAACTCGCGGATGGTAAAAAGTGTTTTGTGATGAACCTGGGTTGAATGTCAAAAGTGCCGATGTTTTGTTAAAACGACCTTCCCACAGGTGGGAAAGGAGTTAAGTGCAAAAAAATGCTGAAAATCTGCTAATATTACAAGCTACAATGAAAAGATGCGGGCGATAGTGTTACTATTATAAATTTGCACAATGTAACAACATAATCGGGTTTGAGCTCCATTAATCAAAATCGTTTTTCCCAGGCTTGGAGGAGATTTATTTTTTAATAATTTGACAGGTAAAATGCACGGCATTTAGCGTTCGTCGTATTCTTTTTCTGATTTCTAGAGTTCGATCCATAGAGTTCCAATTCGCTTAGTGTTCACTTAAAAATCGAATTCCAAAAAGTCAGAATCTAATTTCCTGCTATTCAACCATCACCTTCAAATGTTAAGAATATACGGTTCATATTTCCATAACGATTTGCGGTCGTTATTGGTTCAAAAGGCATAGTTTTCATTGAACTTTTTTTAAAGCGGCTCAATTAGAGAGGCGGTGTATCGACGGTCGATCTCGGTCGATGCTATCTCGGTTTATTAATTAATCGATACACAAACATTGTCGTCGGCGCGATGAGATGGATTACTTTCTATTGACTTGAGTAATATCGGTTAAGAGCTATTAGATTTAATGACTCTTTTTGTTTACATAATTACTGATCACCAGATTTGATTTCATTTAAATTTCTGTTATTTAAAAGGGTAATTTTTATTTTATTAGTTACAATTTCTTAAGCTAGAAAGATAATACTCACGAAAAACTATTTACGTCGTTTTATTGCAGGTAAGTAGTTTCATGCTTTTAAATAGTTTCAGATATTATCAGAAAAAATACTAGTTTAGCAAGCAAATTTACGAAAGCGGCCAAAATGTTCAAAGTATTTTTTTTACGGTCACCACATGGAGCTACGCTATACGTACGTATTGTACTCTGCAATATGAGTAAAGTTATTCCCGCAATTCGTTTTAGTATATCGATATTAGTTTCCAAAATTTTAAATGGGTCACAAAAAGCAGCCGTTTTAACCACTTAAAGACCTTAAAGCAAGCTCTTTTGTAACCAATAGGTAACCCTTCTTACTAGGGCAAAAAATGTAAAAATCCGCTTACAAAACACTTATGTTAACCCTTTCTAAGTCAATGTAGCGAACACTGATATTAACAAAAAGTTTATTTTTTAATCTAAAATATTTTTGGCGTATGAATAGATCTTTTTAGTAATCTTGGAGTGTTGTTCGGGCCGTCGGATGTTGTGAGATGAAGCGGGAACATTGAAGTGGCGGATGTACAGTCGGCTGTAATAAAATGCTTAAGGTAAATTAATTTGTAAGATCCACAAAAGAACTGAAACAACGATTATTTAAAAATATAAATACATTTGATAAATTATTTAATATTCTATATTAAAATAATTCCGAATATTTTAATGTAAATACTGTATAACTTCTTATGTCGCGATGTTATTATGATTTTTTATAACGTTATAAATTACTAAGATATCAAACTTTATTTATTCTATGAAAGTACTTATTATTCGACATCAATATACCGAATGTACTTCTATTCCTTTGCCTATGTACTTGTACGTAGTACTTTGTGGGTACAGTTTCTACTGGATTGGACACAAGATGTATTTCTGGCTGATTATACATGGATCCCTATAAGGCGATCTCGAGGCTAACCTTACACGCGCTGTGGGTTGCGAGCTTTTCAAGACTTTTTGCACGGTGACTTTAATTTTTGTGAACTTTATGAGACAATGAAATCTTACATTTAAAGAGGTAATTTGGTAGTTCCTTCTACACGTATCTACGAATTGTTTGTTAGAAATGACAACCGAGTGTATCCAAGTTCGGACAATTCGATTTATTTAACCTTGACGAACAAACACAAATTATGTCTTTTTTTCGCATAAAATGTAGTTTTAAACCAAATACAAATAAAAGTTTAAACAATGTGTAACTGATCTAACAGTGGATAAAGCACCTTAGTATATGAATGACAAGTAATAGACAGAGCGTAAAAAGTGATTTAGTATCAGTGGGTATTTACCTTTCTCATTAGCAAAATGGTCACCCTGTTCAAATCCTTCCGCGCCGTTGCTTCCACATTAACCATATCTGATATCAATAAGAAATTTTTCCTACCCGGATCTTTATTACTTGACTATAGCACTCAAATTCGCGTACTAAAATTCAGCAGAGAAAGGGTTAGGCAATGAATACCTACGTTATATTTTGAGAGTTAGAGTTTCTTTTTCGATTGAGCTTCATAAGGGTTTCTTAAATATGGCTGGTGCTTGTGTGCAGATGTGTTACATCTTTGTTGTATAATTTGCGTTTTCCGGTGTAGTGGTTCCGTCTAGAGGGATCACTGTGAAGATACTCGCGGGTATGATGGTTTAATTGTTATTAGATTATATTACAGTGAAAAGCAGTTTCAAATAAGCTGATTATCTTTTTTTAAAAGATGGTGGTATATTTAACCGTAGTAGTCTCGTATTAATTTTCAAGTGGTACTTATTTCTTTGAAAGGGGTTTTGTTTTATACATCGTTTTGTTCGTTCGGTAGGTATACAAAATAATGTAGGTGAGTGAGTATTGTAAATCGCTCATAGAAAATTTTAATTTGTCGCCTTTTTTCACTGTCAAAAGTTTTTATGTACACAAAATTTAACTTCGTAACATAAAAATATTGTCGAAATTAAGTTTTCATTAAAAGCCTTGAACTATATACAATTTTCTTACAATCGATTCCTGTCTAATTGAACGGATAAAAAAAACCCTGTATATTAATTACCTGGATCAATGTAATTAAAATAAAGAAAGCTCGCAATCGACACAATAGGGATGTAGTTGAAATAAATTATTTAACACTATGCACGACATAATACACGAAGAAATTATTACTAAGATGTAGATTGCAGTAATTTTTGTACAGAACTTCCATTTAATAAATTGAAAAGAACTTAAAAGAGTAGGTCATTTGGCAGTACTCAAACGTGACGTCACTTTTGAGTATTTCATATAAAATTCTATAGTGGTGATCGTTTTGACAGTTCGAAAAAAGACGCTGATTTGACTTGCCAGTCATCATGCCTATTCTCGTGAATTATATTGGATGATTATTTAATGGTTAATGAGATTAATATGTGATCGAGTAAATGTATCTAATTAAATGTGTTGGGGTACCTATTTAATAAATATTTACTACTGCATTTTAAGATTTATTTGCCAATTTAATAAGTACCTTTACAAATACGACTCATGATTATTTATTTTTCTTACGCATGTATTTATAAATAACTATACAATGTACCTACCTACACACTCTTGGGATGATCTGGTGACGAATAAAATAAGATTTCCAATTTATTACGGCATAAAAGAAAAACATTCTAAAATAAACAAAGGAACATCCGCATCATGATGACAATAAGTTTAATGCCCACTTTTGTTATAAAATATTTTCTAACGATAACTTATTTCTGATTTAAATTTAAGCTTTGTGTCGTTCAGTCAGGGTCTAATTTCTAATATGTATGAGTGAGGTTAAAACTCACAATTAGTGTCGTCACTACGTTAACCCTTTCATCGCGTCCTTGATTTATTGCTGCGATTTGTCTGTGATTCTGCCGGGCTGTGGCGTGCGGTGCTCGTTGTATACAAACATGGTTTAGTTAAGGTCACGTGTTCAGATTGATCTTCTCAAGTCTCATGTTTATGTTATGTAGGTATGTCTATTGTTTAAATGCCTGAATAAGTACATAAATGACAAATGCGAGCAGTACAAGTAGAATATTTTTCAAACGACGTAGGGTTCTACGAGAGATTTTCTCTGTAGATATTTATGCTCAAAATTTAAAGGTTAGTGTATTTACCTACTGAATAAATTTGTTAAGAATACTCAGATCTGTAGTAATTATATCATCAAAGAAAACCATTTTAGCCGTGATCGCTAAGTATTAAAAATTATCGGAGATTAAAATTATCATATAAAATCCGTTCAGAAACGCCCCGCGTGTGGGACGTCGCGGGCGCAGCCTCCGATACGATTGAGACATCCGACACGGCATCAAACGCGCCGCGTTCTATAGCCCTTTACGTGTCTACTATTAGCGTGTTGCATCCGACAAGAATAAGTCGACAAGAAATACACCTTATCACAATGTGTAAAGGTGGTATTGGAATGTCAGTTTTATCATTTCAATCAAAATCTTATAGCGAGAAGACACGGTTTGATTTAACGTGACTCTAAAGAGCAGTCGTATTGAAAGGCAAAGATAAGTTGGTAAGACGTTATCCGTTTAACCCTTAATCATTCTGTGCAGTATTGTTGTCTGAAATTTGTCAGATGTGAGTGTATGGAGCCTTTTTTCTCGAGGATATCTGATAGAGTGCTAATGTGTGGACGCAGGATAAAGCCGAATGTCGGATAGCTATTGTTGTGTTAGCTTTCCGATGCCGCAGCCTTTTTTGTAATTTTTTTTGACATTCGTCAATGTATCCTCTGACTATAGAACCCTAATTTAGATGTCGAATGGCTTATTTTGATAAAAGATAGTAAATAATGTTCGTGACACAATAACGTGTGTGAAGTGTGGAGCGACAGAGGAGTATGAAAAGTGAATAATATTTTAGTATTGTAGAAGTATGATTATATTTATGGAGTAAGCTGCAAGGGTTATTTCCTTCGTTTATGTATTTCTTTCATTTTGGGTACCTACTTATAGTACTTATTAATTTCCTGGTATAGGTATTACGTTTTTCTGCTTTGCGATATTACTCCATTATGTACTTTTACTTTTTAGGCGTTTCGAACACTTTACAGTGTTCGTGGTCCACGGGTTAATTCACCGTTAATATATGTACGTGAATTATTAATATTAGATAATACTAAATAAACTAACAAAAATAATTTGATTTCTTTCACAAAAACTTGTATTACCTAATACATATAATCCGTTTCCATATTTTTATTTCATTAATACCACATTATTCCATGAATTGTCGCGGTAACCGAAGGCAATATTAACAATCAATAATGGCGATTAATAAAAAACTGGTAGGGAGCCGAACTGTGTGAGAGTTCGACTTTCTTGATACCTATTTTTAGAACTAGCGGCACTATAAAATGCAAATATATTTACATTTAAGACATATATGTGATAATTAGCACAATAATATGTTGAATTTATGATTTTTTCAATTTCATTAACGTGTTATGGAACCTGAAATGAAATACGTTACTGATATACATTAAATTACACTTAAGTTAAAAGTGTTTCATCAAAGCATTTACTTGGTAACAAAAAATATTTCAATCAAGCGAAAATCTGTAAGAAATTTCTCTTAAATGCTCCAGCATTATCCGCTAAGTAGTAAGTATGGATGCATGTAGGTGACTACATATATAAATCACATGCTATTTACTTACTCATTTTTAAATATTTATCGAACGGGTTACTCACGTAATTTAAGTCGATAATTGCTCGACATGTTTCAATCCATTTAGAGGATCCTCATCATGGAGTACTCGCGAACAAAGCCCGACGTGTACTGACTGCGGGCTTGCGCTCTGCTAGAGCGAGTGCTAACCGCAGGCAGCGCTGGCGGGGACGGCGAAGAGGGAGAACTACCCTCATTGTCACTTTTGTCGCTTTTCGACAACATGTCATATCGAACAATCATCGACTTAAATTACGTGAGTAACCCGTTGGATAAATATTAAAATATGTTCGAGTCTCACGTTAGTTATAATTCTATCGATTGACTCGTATGCGATTGCCTTGCTCGCAGACAGCAACGGAGCCAAACGGCCCTGTAATCATGCAAGTCTAGTCGACAGTCGTTGTTGTTGACTGCGGCCGATCGCTGCTCGTTACGCCCTGTTGGAGGACTTGAATCAATAATTTCGTGTCCGTGATACAGTCGGACACTCTCGAAATGTGAAGTCGGAATGCAAAGCACTTTACAATTTTTTGTCAATCTTATGGGAAGGCTGCAAAAACAAAAATGAATATATTTGCGATCGCGTCGCTTGTATTATGAAAGTTAGACAAACTATATGTACAATATATGGGTAACTTAGTAGCACAAAAATGGGATGTTAAATTTGGTTTTAATTAAAACCATTAATTGTGTTTTTTTTTATAAGTTACCCTTATAAGTGTAAGTGCATGTACCCACTTAGATAAACAAGACACAAGAAGCAAGGCAAAATTTGAAGTTGACCTTTACCTTTATAAATTTTATTCTGTAATACGGTATATGTATGGTAATGCGTCTTGGCAGGGTCAAAGGACAACTGGATGTATAGTATAGCCAAGTTGCCAATCGCTAGCGCTTGGTAGCGTATCGTAGTCTCCCTCTCTGTCACTCTTTCACATTAGTGCGTCAAAGACAGTTAGCTGCCTTTTGTTTACGATTGACGATTAAGCGCTAGCGATTGGCAACTTGGCTAAGCACCAAGATGTTCTGGAAAATAACCTGTTCATATTTAATTTTCTGTTTAGTTACTGTATTACTACAGTTCCTTCATGTGTCTCAATTTTATCATTTTTAGCATAGGTGGGCAACATTTTTCATGATGTTATGCTTGGGTGAGTGTACTGGCAATAATCAGGCTATCAAAATGGAAAGGTAAACTAACACCGATCAAGTCTTCAGTGCATAAAGAAAGGGCGCCCGCCACGCCCTCTGTTTGAGCAAACCTGCGCTCTCCCACGCTTCGATAAATAAAATAAATGTACTGCAAAACAAAGCGAAATAAATATGCGCTACGGGCAAAACCAATTTTAAGCTTTGGCAATGTATATTTAAGACTCATATCTACGTAGTTTACTCTAAGATGAAATGTTTAAGCCCAATTGAAACCAAGCCCATTGAAGTCATTATTGTCATTAATAATATTAAAATTAAAAAAAATATATTTTATCCGTATTTACTGTTATATTATAACGCTTGTTTCTTGATAAAGTCTTTGCACAACCACAATGACGGGCTGTTCATATTTACTCAGTAGATTCTTTAGCGAAAGTTTTAGCGAGATGGTTTAGTTAGTGTAACCAATCCTTAGCGAGTTAGTAAGTACCGTATACGTAAATCCTTCAGGGAGGATATTGGCCAGGTTTCCTCGAGTGATTACAGTTTGAGACTCTTCAAATATGTATACAGGTTTTTAAAATGCCGACATTGCTCTTGGTCTCCTGAATCTGTAGGCGTTCATAGGTAATGCTTACCACCAGGCGGGTTCTGCGCTTGTTTGCTACCGATGTGGTATAAACAGTAACATCACTGTGTTGGTACATAATTTTCTATAACACATTGCACCTAAAATAGATATATCCTATAGATTAGAGTTTAATCATTTTTTAAACAACATTTTTACATGGAAATGGTGATTTTAAGTGTAAACGCAACAAAAACAAAAGACTATTCCTGCTTTTATTTTAATAGAGGAGGATATTTGGTTTGTTAACAAGGAAGCCCCGTGGAGTCAAACTTCACAATGTAGGGATGTTCTAGTACACGCAAACGCAAACTTATCGACAATTTTATTCCGATAATATTATCGGTTAATCTCGATTTTCTAGTTCTATTCCGTATTATACGTAACGCGTCGCTTTTAGTCCAGCGGGTGTCATGTTATAATTCCAATCAACACGTTTTTCAGTGGCAAAATAGTGACGCGTTAATTAGAATTACATCTTAAATCTGGAAAATGACCGTTATATAAATTATTATAAGCAAATATTTTTAATATCGTTAATTATCAGAAATATGCAACAGAAACATTATCTAACTGGCACCCGATTAATCAAATGTAAGTAATATATTATTATCGGTTAGTAATTGAGTTGCGCTTTGAGGTTTATTAAGAAATATTTGGTCTACAATAGTCAAAACAGTTTACAATCCCTCCTTAGGATATATAAATGTTGCATTTTTATTAATGAATGAAAATTGGATTTCTGCATATCAGTCTCCATACTCTTGTACCATGCACATTTGAGCAACAATAGCACAAATAATGTAAATGTAGCGCCGTTATTTTCAGTAATGCATTGATTATAATTTATACGCCGATAATTAAATACTAGGACATATAGAGACACTTTTGTCGCGTGCTGACAGCGACTTTAACATGTGGAGATTTTTTTACATAAGTAAGAATACAATTGTCACCATCCATAATCTTCCCGTGGGTTGTCATAAGAGTCTCTCTCTCTAGGGATTGATGTATATTCGTATATAGAAAATTGAAGATGGATAGCAGGATCATCATAGTGGACCAAATGATTCTTTATTCAAGTAATCTTAGTAATAAGCATTTTTGAATCGTCAGATATTGCCCACTACGCCAACCCGCTTTCCCAGCGTTGCGATTATGAGCGTGTACGTTGTACCTCCTAATGCGCCTATACGCGTAGCGTAATAGTTAATAAGAGAGGCGTAGGTAGGTACATCGAGCAGTGGACTTAGAGAGGCTAATGATGTGATGATATAGACACTAAGCAACATGCACATATACGCATAGTACTTTATTTAGCCTTGCCTTAGTTACACTACCGCTCAAAAATATTTAGGCAATGTTAATGTTTAGTTAATATCTATATTTACTTCAGTTTAAGTTAGTAATAACAAACAACTTATGTGTATATTTATAGTGTATTAATATATAAATTACGTACTAACTTAATTTTAAACTTAACACAACCAAAGTATTAAATTTTCGCCTCATCAATATGCCCGCCCTTGTTTTTGATCACCGCGTGACATAGTCTTGGCATCCTATCTACAAGTTTTTTAAAAGTTTCCGCTGGAATTTTTTCCCACTCTTGCTGCAGCAATGTCCACAGATGAGATGAGGATGTGGGTGAATATTGGCGAACCTGCCGATCCAGGTGATCCCAGAGTAACTCGATGGGATTTAGGTCAGGTGACTGTGGCGGCCAATTCATAACTTTAAGCCACCTTAGACGTTGCTTATTGTCCAAATATTCTTTACACAGCTTTGACGAATGCTTGGGGTCATTGTCGTGTTGGAAGGTAAACCTGGTACCGATTAGTCGTCTCCTAGAGGGCAAAGCATTTTCTTCCAAAATTTTTTTATAGCCCTCTTTTTTTCAGGATTCCCTCGATTTTTATCAGATCTCCGACTTTGTTGCCACCAAAACAGCCCCAAACCATCACCGACCCTCCTCCGTGCTTGACAGTAGCCATAATACAGTCATCCGCCATTCGCTCTCCAATTCTTCTACGCACGTAAGCTTTACGTTTACTACCGAAAATCTCGAACTTGGACTCATCACTCCAAAGAACAGATTTCCATTGTGCAGGTGTCCAGTTTTTGTGTAAATTGGCCCATTGCAGCCTCTTTGTTTTATTTACAGACCTTAAAAGTGGTTTCCTTACTGCAATACACCCTTTTAGCCCAGATTGAACCAGCCGCCGCTTTACTGTAGAGACACTGACGGGGATTTCTCTGGTTTTGTTTATCTGAACAGTAATTTCAGGTGCTGTAAGCCACCGTTTCCGTTTGCTTGTAATTATAATAAAGCGATCGTCGGCAGGAGTTGTCACTTTAGGCCTGCCACTTCGAGGTTTATTGAGTAAACTACCGGATTTGGCATATTTTTTGACTATGTAGTCGACCGTCCCTGGGCACATTTTTAATTTTCTTGCTATGGCTCGGTTTTTCGCTCCTAGTTTATGCTCAGCAATAATCATAGCTCGCGTTTCGAGTGATATTTCCTTGGTTTTACCCATATTAGTACACAGAAAATCTGTTTAACGTAGAAAATCCTAATATCGGCGTCGCAACACTTTTAAATGAAAGGTACTAAAATGTCTAAATTTTTTTTTACATATTTTTTATGGCTTTGTGCACCCAAAAGTAAAGAGTTTTAATTAAAATCGAATGTAAAAAGTAACACCTACCGAAAACGTAAAAAAAAACAGTATTCATTAATACTAAGGAATTTTGGCAACTGTACTTTTAAGGTTATTCATTTTTTTTCTATTTATAACTCGTATATGTATATTTTGTCCATAAAACTATTAAAATAACTTGAAAATTATACAATAACGGTAAAATCAGAGTATGAAAACAAACTATATCAGCATTGCCAGGAATATTCAAGGTGCCTAAATACTTTTGAGCGGTAGTGTATAATAATCTCATCGATATACCGATGCCATAATATGTTGTAGACATCCCTACGCCCAGTGTCGTTAATCAACGCCGCGCAGACGCCTCGGTAATTAGATTGGGCGGCGCGTGCGTCGGTCGCGACCCGAACTCAACAATCTACATACTTACTTATATGCAGCTACTATATTTGTCACAGATGAGCAGCATCGTTGCTGTTTATAAAATTTAATAATGATGATTTCGCTCGAATATTGTTGATCATAGATATCACAAAACATTAGATCGCTGCATTGAAATAATCCGTAATCACAGTTCACATACGGTCACAGGTTTTTGTCACTGGTAGTAGTTGTAGAATTTGCATTCGATGTCTGAGATGTATTTAGATATTTAGTACCCGTTCCGCAGCGGTTTGATTGAGAGTACGCTCATAAAGAATTGCAGGAGCTTGGTTTTTTGTGATTATCTGTGCTGTATCTAAGGAGAATAATTCAATTGGCTCGAAATACTATTTCATAGTCATATATCATTATGATGACAACTGAATATAAAGTAGGCCACTAAATGTCTCGTTCATTAATACAATAATTTGCATATTTCATTTAAATAACGTAGATTATTACTATTTCAGTGATTTTATCCAATTAATGATAAAAGGTTATGTTTAAATTATAAAAGTATTAATTGACAGAAAATCATTAAATGTAGGGGGCCTACTGTCTACCTACTTGTATATTCCTTCTTTACATATCTTATTTTTTAAAGGAGTAAGCCGAACCCATACTTGTTCTATGTATTTTACAAATTCTGTGGAAGGATACGTACTAAAACCAGAAATAATATAACACCGACAGAAGACTATATTAAATGTTTACAGACTGGTTAGTTGGCTTCGGTAATTGTAGCCCTATTTGCATAGAGGGCTACTTTAATAAACTTGGTTCAGCAATTGAGAGAGTACTAAAAATCGAAATTACTGTACTAGATACTTAATTCTAGGTGTCCGATAAATTTAATTAAAGTGTGGGATAATTTAAACCCTGGTTCAATGTCTCTTGCCCCATATTGAATATAACAATAATATTTTTTAAATAGTTTTATTTAATGTTGATATTGTAAAAAATACCAATTAAATTATTTTCATATCTTTGTCCCCGCTAAAATTGCCATGGAGCCGTAGTTTTCTTACTGTGCAGCATTTGAAATGTCTTAATTGTTCAAACTTTGCTTATGTTTTTGCAGTGCCTATACTCGGTATACAATGTGTTCGTTAAGAGGATGACCTATTTACTAACGCCCTCGGGCCGTAACTCCTGGTGACGGGCAGTTTGTTGGAGCCGCAATTGCCCGCGCACGTCGCGTTGTGTATAACACAAGTCCGACGTGGAACTCAATTGTTGTCACATTCCTTAATCCTGCTAGAGCTTCTCAAACTTTGATCCTTTGGATCATTTCATCGTATGATTATTTGTTTATGACGCAAGTGTATGTGCTCCATTATATCTTCATTTGGTAATATTTGGATAGGTATTGAAATATACTTACGGTAAAATTTGCACAAAACATTTAAAAATACACAACTCCAATTATTGGTTACTTAATATACTACGTTACGCTCTGACGTAGAATTGCCCCATTTGTTGAACATGAATGACTTTTTATAGGAATTTGTTTATTTTCGAAATACATAATCTAAAGTCAAAATAAATACCAGGAAAAAATTGAGGCAAACGAGCAGACCGATGCCCATTTGTTGAGTTGGTTACCATTACCGTTCATCAACCCACCGACGCGACATAGTGGCACCTGTCAGTGCCACTCGTTGTTCATCTTGTTTAATTACATATACAAATCGTAACTCCATTCAATAATTTGGTAATTATTTGGTTCGTACGCAGTACACGTCATGTCTAACCTACGTCCGGGTGGTTGGTTATGATTATGTATGTTTTTTGTATTTTAACTTTATTTTATTGCAACTGTAGAACAGTTTGCACTTAGTTTGTGTGCAGAAAAGTTTGTTTGCTGATAGGTAGGTAACCTAACCCATTTGTACGATCATAGTGACACCTACGCACAGTTTGAGCAGCACTGTCCGGCTAGAGCGAAGGATATCGTCGTGCCAGCCAACAATTGTTCAAGTGAACACATCCTTATAAGCATAATGCTTGCTTGAGAACTGGCTACGGACGCGGACGACAACAAATATACACTAACGAATTAAACAGCATATAAAACAAACCCACGAACGAACAAGATCAATGAGGCGATCCGTATTTATTGTATTGTTTATATTTGAATAATGCATAGTCTTCCATATTCTTTTAACTTTTCGTCAGCTTCCGTAGCCTAGTTGGTAGTTACCCTGCCTACGAATCTGGAGGTTCCGGGTTCAAATCCGGGCGAGGGCATTATTTGTGTATTTATTTATCACAAATATTTGTTCCGTACTCGTATATGTATATATCTATTATATATATCGTCGCTTGTTACCCACATCCTTAAATTGTGCTTACTGTTGGACTAGGTCGATTTGTTTTGATGTCCCAAGAAGATAGTTTTAATTAAATGGAAGGAGGATTCTTTTAAATATCATATTATAGAATTATTGTCGAAGCTACTGTGCTCGTATATGGCTAGAAAAATTTAGGGGCATAATTGACTAACGAAACGTATATATATAAAAGTTATGGTAAGCCTTTTGAAAGTTTTAACAATACATAAAACTTACACCTAAATACAATTGCACTTACATTGAATTTGTAGGTATGCACCCTTTCCGTAGTTCCCGTCTTTGGGCTAATGTAAATATTTTCGATAATAGCGAACAATAAGTCGTTCAGAGTCAATATTGATCGAATATTTACGTCATTGTCTGCCAAAACATTTGTGTGTTCCGAATTAAAGGTGTCTGTAGTTGTTTGCATGCATACGACACGTGATCATACATTACGTTTCTGCCTTATACCTAATATGAGTTTAGTGTACAGCCGACGTCAAAGTATAATTACGGCTTAGGTACCAAAAATATATTTACACCACCTTAATATCAAGAAAATAAAGTTCTGTAAATATATTTTTGGCTCCTAAACCGTAATGATATCTTCGACTGTACATACAACTTGATTCTACTTATTGTTATTAAGTAAGGGCCTGTTTCAGAATCCTATAATAAAATATATATATCAGATAAACGATAGCTGTGATTTTTGTTGTTATATGCCCAAAGAAAAGTATAGTGATAATTTTATCTAACATTTATATGTTAAGAAACCTAATGCCGTTATTTTATTTATATATGTTCTGCTTGTGGTTCTAAACTACATTCGAAAATATAGATAAAGGACATTTTTGCCACGTGTAGTTCGATTTATTGAACAGTCACGTAGTAGTAGTAGTAGTAATGATGAATCGAATTTATGTGTGTATGCTTTAAAAAAGTGTAGTAGAGCTAATCATTATTAAGCACTTAAGTAACGCGCCTTTTATAAAAGTTTCATATTAAGTAAAATAAAAATCCGATGATATCTCATCTTGTACCTTCGTCAAGGTTTCGCTTAACGTCAGTAGAGCAGGTTAATATATGTAGTTAAATACTGTTAAAGATAGTTATTCTAAAGTTATTGTTTGTTACCACATGTAGATACACAGATGTCCACGTGTAAGTAATGTCAATACTGACATAATATTAAGACTATTGAGAGTGCGTATGAGTGGAAACAGGTGGTATAGCTTCAAAGACGAATAATTTTCGAGCGATACGGTAGTTTTAGTTAGTTTCCTAGCTGCTCGTTGAGTTTTTAATATAATTTCTGTAAGATATTATGTAAAACGACACACTTATAACATTAGTTAGTATGAGTTAGATTGTAATAAATGAAATTTAATGATTTAATTGTAATATTTTTTTTATTATAATCTAACTAGTGTAGATAAGTAGGTAATATATTTCATTGCTCACACATCATCAGCCTTCGTCAGTCCACTGCTGAACGTAAGCCTCGACTGTTAACTACAAGTAAAATTCTGCAATTCTGTACTATATCTTTCAGATAGGTATCTCTATCTGAAGTTATAGGTGCTGTCTAAAAATAAAGTCCTGGTCATTGTATCTAGAATTAACTTGTATCGGGAAGTTACACATCTCAAGCCCATTTAAATGGCACAACATATTTAAAACAGAATTGATATAATTATTAACGTTTCATTACACCTGCACTATTGCCCAAACAAACATTTCCGCGAAGGATTATTGGAACCTGATTGAAATTTCAATTAAGACATAGACGCCCATTGAGTCAGCGCATTAGGCACAATTAACTTCGATTAATTAGGCACAACATTAGAGAATCACCGAAACGATATGTCGTACGAATTCACAATTTGACCCTAAAACAATGAAAAATAGACCCTGGGAAAAGGAATCAAGGTCGTCGAGTAACTTTTGGGCTCAAGAATCTAGTCTTAGGTATACGTGACTGCGAGCACGGTTGCCTGCTAAACTAATCAAAACAAACGATTTACTTCATAGAAATAACTATTAATTATCGATTAATAGTCACGCGTCACCTGGTCGAAGTTTAGGACAAGAATCCGAATAAATCGCTCCACTGGCCCTCAAACCAGTATCCGTTTAGGAATTATTTTTGGACATTAAATACCTTTGTTTCACTTGGGAGCAAAGTTCGTTCACCCCTCGTGCTTTGAAACCGTCCCTAGACTCAGGATTCCACTTTCTGATACTTTTGTTTTGGAAAATTTCGCTTGCTCCGGTGTTCATTTTAGCAGGAGGAGGTAAAGAACATTTTGTGCCCTTGTAAAACAAACTACTATTTAATTGGTGATTGGGACCACCTTTTTGACTACTGGTTCTATTTTTGAAATGGTATGGCGGTGATAAATAGTCCGCAACACGTAATAGGTATACTCCGTTTGTGTACCTATATTTTCCTCATAATTCAGGCATCATCAAGAAAATATAGGTACATAATCATCTACACTATTAACAACTCATGTACCTATATGTAGATAATTTCACATTATGTTAACATTTTTACCATGGCTTGGCATATACATATGTGAATGAATTTTAAGTAATAGCCGTAGCCATGAAAATTTTGTTAATAAATACATATATGATTATATATGCGAATATTTTTGTACTTACGTAAGACGCCAAAATATTCGCAATTATTAAATATTCTGTATAAAATATTTTTGTACAGATGGTGCCTTTTTTACGCGCTAGTGCGAGAAGTGGCTCATTTTACGTCAGGTCCCAAACTTTGAAGGGCCATCTGTACTAAAAATCGTCGTACGAGATACGTGCAAAAAGGAAATTCGTAACTCGTGTCGATTTAAACACATCGCCACTAGTTTCGAATTTCATGTTTTTCGCATTTGTGTTGTAATGTACTATTTCACATCACAAAATTGACATAAATAAACTCTTTTTTAATACCTACATAATCAAAAAGGGAAACACAGGCCGAACTGTTAATGAATTAACTTTAAAATAGCATAGTATCATGCCAAAGTAACATCGTATTAATGCTTATACCTAACCTAACCCAGTTCAATATGAAAACAAAGGTGCTGATCATTAAATAGATACATATTACAGAGGACAAACCGCACCTGTTGGTGGATTTAGACCACACGAGGCGAATGCTCATTCTATCCCCCACTCTACGAAATCAACGAATTTCGACGAATCACGTTTTGTGTAACGACTGTAACGAACGGGATAGAATGAGCATTCGCTCCTTTGGTCTAAATCCACCTTGTGACGACGTCATAGCAACAGACCTTCATCCAACCCAATAAACAGACCTTTTAATCGATATATCGGGTAAAACAACCAAATTATATCAACTAGCTAATGTCTATTGTCGCGACGTGCTGGCGCCCCGACCAAATATTGGTAAACAGAATGACATTTTTGCACGTACACCTTGAAATGTTGTATAACAATTAATTAACGCTTAACGATGGACCTATCATTAAGACAGCGTTAGAATTAGGCCGTCGCGACGCACGTAGGCGTCAAAATACCAAACAATCGAACCTATCTCGATTACGGCAAGAAATGTTACGTTACCGTTGAATACATTACTTCTTTAATTCCTTACCTACGTATCGAACTATCCACCAATCTAAGTTCGTACCTCGCGTCCATTACGCCGCATATTAGTCAGGTGCAAACTTAGTTCGGTTAAGGTGAATGAATACTCGTAACATTAATTACCACGTAGTTTTGACCACCTTATGAGTTTAGTAGTTTTGTTTAGATTGTAGGAGGAAAATGCCGCAGAATCAATTAACGAATTGTAAAGTAATTCTAGATGTTTTGTACTAGTACCTAATAAATCAATAACGAGAATGTAATTAATAGTAACTTCGGGGGAGCAGAATGTGGCGAGCTGACGGTGAGTGGCTACACCACGGCCCTCTGGAAAGAGGTCGCTTTAATGAGGCCCTCGCCTCTGTGCTTGCCTCGACCGGCCGGCCAGAGTGGGTTCGCAACTTCGCAGGAGCGGGACCTAAGCTCCAGGATGGGAGTGTAAAATGTCATAACGCCGGCGGCCCTTGAACGGATTACCGGGATCTGGCTGCCGCAGTCTCACCTCTTGACAACCTCAAAACCGCCCCGAAGTGCAGCCCGATTGTCGCACTGTGCGAGCAGCCGTATATAGGGCTCGCTAAATGAGTTTACCATTTTACAATTCTGAGACTGATTGTCAAGGCAGGTGTCCGCTAGTCTCCTCCCATAGCCCAGTATCCAGTCCATCCATTATACCATCCAATAGCCTATGATCTTAGTTCCCATCGCAGTCACAATGCTGCACTGCAATAGTCTTTGCAACTGGCGGGAACCATCTCCGGACGTGTCATATTGTGCGCTCGGGGATGGTATACGCAAAGCGTCACCGTGGCCCCACGCATGCTTCCCCAAAGTCTGGGAACCCCATGGTCCCAATATATGGTAAGGACAAACAAGAATAATTCACATCTCTGCAATACCTCTGGGATGAAGGTTGGACTGAGTTAGTCCTGGGTATGGTTGAACCGTCATCCAATTCTAAAAATTTCGCTGCAGGTTTGAATGTTTGCGTGTGTCTCGTACGATACACGCTATAACGTTAGTAAAATCTAATTTCAGTTAGAAGAACAAATTGAAACTATAAGATATGTGTACCTACCTACATACATCATATTTGCTTAATTTTCTTTCACTGTTCCTGCTAGATCGTGGTAAAAGGGTCACTAATATTTTATGAAAGAAGTTCTCATTGGAAGTCATAGTTTCTCATGTTATTTCTTCACAAGGCGACAGTTGTCCCCAGGGATCGATTGGTGCTTCCAGCATGCCGTCATCCGGGTGGCCAGGTATCTCAATAGCGTGCCAGAATAATTTGATTTGTCGCGGTTGTCTATATTTCGCCTCAAATGATAAATGTTTTACTGATTATTGCCAAGGGAATGCCACAAGATTTTTTACGTTTATATAACGTTTAGTTAATCTACGATGATCTCTACGTTTAGTAAATGCGACGAGTCATAATATATTTGGACGTGACGTACTTAGGTTTTCAAGCTTCATCTTTGACAGAATTATAATAGCATACATGGAACCTTCTATAGTCTGTTGTTTTAGGTAGGAACCTATTGAAATAAATGTACGAGTAAACAAACGATTTGTAAATTTTTCGACAGTTAACCAACCAAATACAAAACCACCTGAATCTATCAGGAATTAGCTACTTTATTTGATCGTGTCATGTTTTCAGTAGCTAATTGAGGTTTTGTTTATATTCAGTTAAATATCTAAAACAATAGACTATACAATACATGTTGTAGAAAATTGATACACGAGGTATCAGAACTGTCCAAAACGTACGGGTATACCAGTTAGCCCTGTGTTAGTTGGTTAACCCTAGATTGTGCTAATGTACCTAAGTTTATAAAATAAATATTTACGTTATTATAACAAAAAAAAATTGGTCATCACCGATCATCGTATTAATATTTCGCAAATTCTATGATGGGTTATATTCACGTATGAGAAAACCATTTTACTTCCTAAGTCAGTAGATACAAGTCGTATCAATCATTAAATTAAGTGTCACTCAATAATATGGTCACCCGCAGTGCGCGCAGATTCCTACATCGAATCTTCTAAACAAAATTCATTGTGCCAACTACTATCATAGACAAATCAACTGGATGTACCGTAATGCAAGTGTCATCTCCCGGCTTCGAGTGATGGATGATTAATGATGGGCTGCCGTCTGTCCCTGCGTCAGTGACAGACGCAGGTAAACGGGGCATGAGGCATAAGCGAGAAGGCGTGATCCAAAAAATAAATATTACTTCGATATGTACAGTCGAGTGCAAAAATATATATCGAAAGAATCCGCTCATAAATATGTTACGACGTTCTTATCACACAGAATAATTCTGTGTAAATCCCAGTGCACTTAAATCATTAATTATTGCACTGGGGTTAAATATTTCAAGTAGGAGAAGAGAGTAGGAAAGTTATATTAGGTGCTAGTTATTTAAGTGCAATTATTATCTATAATAATTACGAAAAAAATAATACCTAATTAAACTAACTGTACTTTTAGTCTCAAATATAAACGGTGAATTTATACTTGTATTATACACGACTGTTCAGCTTTATCAAAATATATTGTCTAAATTAAACTTATTGCCATACATGCTTTCTTCACTTTGATTTCAAATAGTAAAGGTTTGTCATGTATTTCATGTAACGCGTAAACAATATGTGGTACTCTTAAATAAATGTTCAGCAGTGAACATCTTTCGGCGCTGATATGATGATGATGCAATAAATGTCGATGGGAATACACGAATACCAATCGCCATTCACCTGTAACTTGCACCCACCCACATATATTACTTACCTCTAAATTTATCTATGCTAACTTACGCCTCATCCTCATGTCCAAAGTTATACTCATGCTTAGAAATACATTTTAGCACCTTAAAGATAATACAGATATAGGTATACTGTAAAAGTGGCACAATTAATAGGTAAGTAATGTAAAATATCTCGATAATTTCGTTAGAATCATATAACATTATGTCCTCTAAAATTGTAATTAGCCTTTGTCTTCATGACTCCAATATCACCCCGAGTCGGTATTATATAGGTCTATACTCGTAATATAAAGCTATCATAAAATATTGCTTAATTAACATGAATAAATCCATTCTTCTTTCTCTTTACTGCAAGAAAGCTTGAAAAAGTTCTCTCGGGGACGTAGTATAAGAATTGTCACTACAATGTAATCTTACATTACGAGTATGTTATTTTAATGGACACAGCGGCTTCTTAAAATGATGACAATGTAATCCTGTTTCTATAACTTAGGAATGATTGGGATTTGTTATCTTACTTAGAGCTTTAAGCACGGACCATCACTACAACTTTATATTACTTAAATATTTATGCCCACGCCGACACTAAAAGTGCTAGTGTAGGTTTCATACGTGTATGTTATTGATTGTTTAAGAACAAATGTGTGTAAATAACAACTGCAAACAACTATATTGTTAAGCTTATAATATTGTGTTTGCTGAACAGTTAATTTGTCGTATTGTAAGGCGGTACATTTCGCATGTATCGTTCAGCCGGGACGAATGGCGGTTACACGTGTGAGCTAGGCAAATAGCCTTCCAAACACCGTTTGTTATAATCCTACTTAATATTATAAGCGCGAAGGTTTGTAAGTATGAATGGATTTTGATCTTACAATCAATAATACAGTTTATGGTACCTACACCAGAACATCGCATAGGCTACATTTTGTAAAAATATTGCGTGAATTGTCAAAGACATGTCAAAATAAGTCGCGAGTATCAGCAGTTAGATAGCTACACTTATATGTTTTGTTAAAAAAACCTACCGTGGTCACTTTTTCGTTTAAAAAATATGCATACTTACTAAATATAAAATTTTCAGATGAAAATCTGAAAATAATTTCTATGAAGAAAACAAGTACACTCGTAAATTACCTTAATCAATGATTGAAGTCTATTATTTGTTTTTTTTTTATCCCGAAATACGCAGGTACACCTATATTTATTGCTAGTTATAGTAGCACAACCTAATAAATACGCCGATGAATTTATATCAATGCATATGTTTATATGAAATTGAGAATTTCAATGTTGTCAATTGTTTTGATAAACTTTATTACTACATGGGTTAAAAATATAATTAGTTTCCCGTCTCTTTAGTGGACTCGTCTAAAGTATGCCATGAAATTATCTGATATAAAAATCCAGGTACAAGTATTTATTGTATATTTAAAGAAAAGAGGGGTAAATGGACTGGAGATTATATATGTAGGTATTGTAAAGGTCTTAAAACAGCGAATATTTCCAAATACTTTTCTCACAATAACTACTATTGGTAAAAATGGGAATATACCGGGAACGGCATAGCTCTAGTCTGGAATAAAACTGATAAACTCTACTAGTCCGGACTTGCACTATTTATTATCCTTATGTTACATAGTTTTGTTTAATATTATACATATTAATTACACGCTCCATCTAGGTACACTAAGGCTTAAGTACTTAGAATTTGCCTAGGCTGTACGTATGCATGGTCTTCTCACCTCTATCGAACAGAAGACGTACGAAAGAAGCAACAATTACATATGAAAGTTACCAATCGCAATAAAAAAGTTAACAAATGGTTTGATTAGCTTATTCTCACGCAAATAATATTCCATAATCCAATAAAATATCAATACAACATAATCGAATACAATCTACTAATATTTACATAAAATAGTTGTCAGAAGCAATCAATGCAATCTATCCGTTTTTAACCTAGCCCATTGGATACACAGCATTCATTTCCGTAGATGCGTCAGTTATACTCGTATTGGATAAAGTTCGTGATTTTATTCATTGATTTCAGTTGCTTCCTAATTTATGGGCTAGGTTAGAAACTGATAGATTGCATTGATTGTTGACAACTCGGAATACGGC